>JAQGBT010005580.1:0-14050 GCA_034698585.1 Disparrhopalites patrizii
ATCCAGTTGCAAAAACAAACAAAAGAGAGGCGATGGAGACAAAGAGCGAGAGAGAAAAAAGCTAGACTATTGAACCAACACTGTTAGTTAAGTGTTAATTTTACTACATGCGAATTTGCCTCACACCGTGGTGGCTACCGCGGGCTTACGGCTAGTAAAAAAAATGATATTCAGATTTTTACATGGGATTTATAAATCATAATTCCCATGTACCTATAGTGATATGTATTATGTATTACAACCCCTCCCTTCACAAAAATAAAGTATTTACTTGTTCGTTTTATTTATTTTTTTGGTTACCAGTCTTATGAAAACAGTTATTTTTTTTGTTTTCTATAATAGTTCTAGTATGCGGTTTAGTCCATCAGTCTAGTCCTCTAGTCAGACGCTGGTGCCACGGAGACGCTTTCAAGCATCTTGAGAAGTCTTTTCGAAGCTTTCTTTATATTAAGTCTTCCTTGTCCAGCTGCTCTTAAGGCAAGAATAAGTTTCTTTTCGTGCTTCGCAGGATTTTTGTAGTATTTTCGAACTAGTTTTTCGTTATTTTCCACAACAGTTTTACAAATACGTTCTATCTCACCTTCGTCACTCATAAGTTCAAACTTTTCTTCTTTGTAAATCTAAAAAATAAAAAACGTTCTTTGTGAAATAATTTAGTATTTTAGTGCCGTAGCTGTGATTATATCGTAAAAAAGAACTCGCTAGTCTCGGTTCACTTCCAGGATCTTCTAATTACCTGTTCCACGCCTCGACTATCCCCTTCGTAAATAATCTTCAGCATCTCTCGTAATTGTAATTTATCAATCTTATCCGATTCCATCAATGTGTACACATCCGCAAAAGTGCTGGGTAATATGGGGCTGTTGAAACAACCATTGTGCTCATATAAAACGTCTCAATTTCATAATCTACATACGGTTATAAATAAAAAACAAGTTTAACACGTTAGCTATCGTACCATGCTGTAAAATCCAAGCTACTTTCATTAAGGAAATGAAGCACATCCTGCAGTAAAATTGTAGCTATCGATATGGCTCTTGCGTCGGGTTTAAGCTTCATCACGTCGAGGAAATAATTGTTCAAACCCGGAAGATTCTATGGGTGAAAGAAACCAAGTTTAGTTAAACAGGCATGTTCAAAATTAAAAGCTAAATGGTAAATGTAAATACTAACTAGTAGATATACATATGTGTATTATGTGTACATATATTAAATCCTGCTTTCTGAAATCTTCCCAATATATGTTTCCCCGACAGCTGTTTACGCAGATTATCTAACCCATTACGGTCTGTCATAATTTCTCACTTTCAGGAAGAAATAAAAATCATGCAAAGTACTTAATCATCAATACCACCAGAATGATTGCATGCTGAAGAGTGAGTCCAAATTTCTTCATTAGTTTCTGGCGACTTGCTTCTGGTAGTTCCACTAAGCGTTTCTGAATGTGAAACAGATTCGGCTCATCGGATGACTGGGGATCATACGTCACTCGAAGAGGTGGTAAGTTCGGTTCCGGCATAAACCTGTAATCCTGCAAGTAATTCCTTACATTTTGAAATACTTCAATCTTCACCTTTTATCATTTAGTGTTTCTAAATGCAAATATTTATGAACGTCGTTCCAGGAAAATGTTCCTCAGCACGATACATCACAGGCTCAATAATTGCTTTTAAAATACGTCTGTTCTTAAAACAAGCCTCTCTGCAATGTCAATCTTATAAATATTTCCCCGTAAAACTTTATATTTTCGTACTATCAAGTAAACTCCTATAACGCTTGTAAAGTATCTTCCCTTGGAATACATCTCCCCAGTCATCCAAAAGGTTGCAAGAGCAGTTTATGAATAGATGATACTTTAATTATTACTCCATGTAAATTTGGAGCTCTGCTGACCAATCCCAGTGCTTCATTTGAGCTGAAACTTGTGGCCTATAAATGATGTGAACGTAAATGGCAACAGAGGGTCCTGCGTTAACTCATTATGTAGCAGTTTTAAAAGCGATAAAAAAGTGACAACTATCAATTATCAATAATTTCCGGGCTCCTTTAAGCTCAAATGAAAAAATGCGACGGGTCAACCGAATTCCCCTATGGCGGCGGAACCTCAAAGGAAAAATGTGCATAAGTAACTGAAGTAATCATCTATTTATACAGGCTCTTGCAGTCTTTTGGGTGATTCTGTAGAACATGGATGTAAGTATTTATGTACTTGTTTCGTTTCTTTCTCTCGCATAGGAATTGTGGCTTTTTTAATTGCATCGTAAGCCCGGGTTTCGTTAACTACATCGTCACCACGTTCAAGCACATCAATTTGTCGGCGCACCTCGTACTCGACTGCGTTAACTAGATGTCGAACACTACTAATATTTTTAACTTCAGTTCGAACTCCCAGTGGATCGCCTAGCTGTCTCACAGAAATGTTGGCATCTACTCGTAACGACCCCTCTGTAACGTAAAAAAGTGGCTTTAGTTTAAAGCTCAATTAAAATAGTAGAAATACAATGTACAATTATCCATACTTTACCTTCCATTTTGCAGTCGCACGTATTTATTTTCTCCAGGATAAGCATTAGTTCCTTTACCAAAGCCCCAGCCTCTTCTCCATCCCTTAAGTCTGGTTCAAACACTATTTCCATGAGACTCATCCCTGCCCGATTTAAGTCAATTAAACTCCTAAATTTCAATATTTTAACCAAATCATGTATTTTGTACAAATAATTCACCCAAAAATTATTTCTTGATTTCTACTTATTTCTATCCTCTAATTACACTTACAATAAGTAAATTATTTTCTTTAACTCTAGCACATTAGGTCCTTACTTAAGGCTCAGATTTTTGCGATTTCCTATTAAATTACCGAACAAAAGTGCTTCTAGAAATATGCATAAGATACCTTTCATGAACTGGATCATGGAGACTTTTCCCACTGTCTTGTTCTAACTGAAGCTGCTTTATTTTGCAGCTATGATAGTATGGGGTTTTATGAATGCCAGGGCTGAATACGACAAACTCCAATTTCCCGGTTGATGCTATAGGATTTCTTTGCTGCGTTATTTGGTAGCCGGCCTACGATGGCGTACACAACAGTTCATCATCCAACGAATTGTTCGACGTTACACAAAACAGCAATTTACACAAGATTATTGTGAAGAACTGAAAGAGATTTTACCGGTGAATCTGCGTAAAAATAATGCTTTCTATCAAATGTTGAAACGTTGTTGACCCGGCAATTCAAAGCTAATCCTGTAAGAATAGCAGCGTCCACCGAAGTTCGATTTAGTACCTGAATGGAGACAATAACACATACACAGTAAGCTTTTCTCAGGTATAATACTATGTTCAACGCTAACTCCTTCCTGACACTTTACGTCACATGCTACCGACTAGAAGACTAACCGGTAATGACCCCGGAATAGCAGCATCTACCGTCGTGACTTGAGCATTCGCTGCTGCCCCGTAATCCGCAGGAGCAGAAGAAAATAACTTTGATTTGGCTAAAACTTGAGCATGTACTTCCAATCCAATCACGCTTTCCCAGTTTCCCCTGTTCATATTCCCAAACAAACAATTATTCTTATTTGCTTACTCACTCCGAAATTTCAGTAACCCAAAACATTACTTTATAAAATGGCTTACTTTCGAGGCAAATGCATTTTCCTGCCGAATGTAGCGATGACTATGCCTAACGTACGGCCAAAACACTTCATGGCTTTTCGTTTTGGAAGCATTATGATAGGTACAATGAAGACTAGCACTGCAAAGCAAAGACAAATGACAATCATAACATAGACAAAACTGATTAGTGGAAATCTGGAAATATCACTGCAATATTTTACAACAATACAATTTGCATCCTGAACATTTTTGAAACGCTTACCCATCAGAGTATTATTAATATTTTTATTCCATTTATTTCCAAACAAGAGTAAATCCAATTAATCCGAGTGTGCTTCGTAGCGTTGTGTATGGGTCCGTTTAGTACATTAAACAGCAATCAGTGGGTCATTAAACCTAATAATACTAACTATTATTGCTTTGAAGAGGTTTATCCAAAAAATTATGAAAAGATCAGGACCAGGACTATAAATACACGAAAGGCCAGTTCACTGTCCGCTGTCCGCAAGGACTATGAGCAGAAGATTCGATATTGGAGGGGACTAGAAAAAGCGCAAGGAAATCGCAGAGCGCACGAGAACACTGTGGCAAGTAGCTTTTTCCCTCTCCGCCAGCCGCCACTCTTTAACACTGTCACTGTGCAAATGAACGGAAGTGCTGGATGGAAATCCCCGGCATTCCTGCTGCCCTCTACCTTCCTGTAAAAGCCCTCTTTCTAACTCTAGCTTAACTTCAGCTTCTTGTCTAGCTTTCACAGACCGGATTCCCAGGAATTAAGACAGGGCTGGTGTAAGCAATGACATTTAATTTTTTTTCAAATTTTCCCTTCAAATTATCCCAACAAGCTCAAAATTTCTGACAATGTATACATATATAGTACCAATACAAATACCAATATAGGTACTTTCTTACTGGGGGTATGCAACATTAATAAATAACTGCCGTGTATATTTAATCCTGATATTTGAAATGATACACTAGTTTTTAAGTTTTAGTTTTTGTTACTACTTCCAAGTGAAAAACCCTTTTCTCAGTAAGTATGTCGTTGAGAATTCTTCAGGGCTACTCCCTACAGAATCTTTTGGGTGGGATTGATTTTACCATTCAATCTACATTTAAAATCAATTCCTCTTCCGTTTTCTCCAGAGGCATCTTTTCAATATGAGTGAAATTTCCTCCAATACGCTTCTTCCGAGAAGAAATTCTTTCTCTCCTCCAGAAGATTTCTTTGAGAACTTATTCGATTCCCCCGAGTTCCAATTGTTTGGTCAGGTTGTATATGTAGATCGAGGCATTCTCAGAATTGTTTGATAGCAAAATCAGAGGATTCGTCGGTAACTTTATTTCGGTAAACGCCACTATAGTTTACTGGGGAACTACGACAGAGTAAAAAGCCAGGTGGAAAGTCAGGTGGTAAAAGATATGTGAGGAGGACTTAACTCCTGGGATTGTGAAAGGCTTTCATGTTTTTGGTTCAGTCGTTCAGTGTCATGTTCCCATGTGGGATTTTTGGAGTGTGAATTTGCCACAGAATTGACTCTTAAAACATTGGATTTTCTACCTGAGCTCTGCCTTACCTCTGGCCTGAGAAGTAAATTGCTGAATCATGATTGGTAAATCCAAATTATATTTCATTTGTGGGAAGGAGATTTCTAATGAAGTCAAAGAATTGAAAATATTTGGAAAGGACTTATATGAGAAATAGAAATGGCGCATCCCCGAAGAAGTGCATAGGGCTACATAAAGGAGAAGTGTGTCTAGAGGTAATCTTCATTGTCTGCCCTCCTCGTCTACAGTTCGGGACATAATTATGTGGTTGTTCTCATTTTGTGGGTATTAATCTTTCTTTCCTTCCTCGACGGTGTGTGAGTGTGTGCTAAAAGGGTGGACTTGAAGGACGGGTAAAAAAACTTCTCGTGCCTGGGAATGTTGGCAATGACTCTTTCATCCTCTTCTCCTCCTCCTCTCCTTCCCTCTCCTCTTTGTCTCACCTCTTTGGCTCCATCCATTCCGCTCGTCAATGCAAAGGAAGATGCTTAGTAACTCAAGGGTTGAAGAGTACAACTTCAAATTCTTTTAGACTTTATTTTAAGCACTTAAGCAAAAATGCTAAATACATCGCCATGTTCCTCCGGGAATTGCACATGGAGTCTGCCTTATACCCAGTTCTCCTGTAGCTACCCGACTATTTTTCGCTATAACAGCAGCCAACATTTTCTAGAGCTATTATGCTTAAATTGTCGGCTCGAAAATGTTTATGATAACACAATTTTTGACCCCGTCGGGAGTTTTCATGCATTCTATGCACTCCACATTATTTTCTGTGAACGGAATCCCGACTGTGTCTGAGTGTTTTCGTGGATGAACTTGTCAAGAAGAACATGGCCCACGACTTTCTTTCGTGTTCCTTCGAAGACGACTTGTTGTGTGCGGTGCAAGACGGGCTATTATTGTTGACAATCTGTCTTTCCTTCACGCAAAGGATTCTATCTTATCCTCCCTTCTTTTCTTCTTTTTCCCATTTCACAGTTGCTCGAGTGGCGCTCTTTTCCTTGTCACACCATGTAATCTTCGGGGTTTTGTGGTTTTCATAATTTTTGGTTTTGGTTCGTCCCTATGCATGTCCTTACTACATGTTACGTACGAAGCAAAATGTAATGTACTTTGGCAAAAACGCGTTTTGTCTTCCTCAAGGTTCTCCTTTACATACATCTGATGCTGGACGCACAAGTTGGAAATTGAGGAAAAGATTAGAAAAATTTCCTCAAGGAAACTCATTTAGCACGGAGTGAAGTGGTATAAAAAAAAGAGGATTACATATGTTTGTACATACACGGGAGGCTGCAGTGGCATGCAACATTTGAATGATGGAAGTACAAGAAGGAATACAAAAGTCAGAATGCATTTATACGCGAGGATTGGATGATATGATTTATATGCATCTACAGCATTAAAAAAAAGGGGGAAAGAAACGTGGTTAAAATCGATGCATTATATAAAAGGCTTTTGGAAGTGGTCTAATATTTAGGAGAGAGACGCTACAGAGCATTTCCATTGAGTGATTACGCCGTGTGGTGCAGATATGATTGCGTCCAGTAGTATGGTTAATGGCTTCGGCTTTTTGTGCCTCAGGAAACGTTGTAGGAAAGAGAGAGAATAAGTAGTGATTATTTTAATAGACATGGGAATGAGGAGAGAGTGCTGAGACATGTAGAAGATGAGTGCACGAAGGAATTCATCGTGTCAAGAGACGCTCAAGAGACGCTGAAAAGAGACGCTCCGCACTCCTAGGTGAGACTTAGAGAGAGAGAGAGAGAGAGAGAGAGAGAGAGAAGAAGAGAAAGAGAGAGAAGAAGAGAAAGAGAGAGAAAGAGAGACGTTCTTGGTTCTTGTGTGTGCCTCGGCTTCTCCTTATTCGACAGCTCTACAGGCCTACAGATACACGCTCCGGCAGCATTCGCATTGTCAGGCCAAGCCGTGTATTTTTACGGACTCTGCCAGAGTGTGAATGTGAAGCCATGTACACAATTCAGATATGCACGTCCCATGGACGGGGAACGGCAAACGGCAACACCAACCAAGACGTTGCATTTTGCGAGTTTTGCTATTTAATATTCCCTGTCTCCCTCTCTCGCTCTCTCTCTCTCTCCTCTGCTTATAAACTCCATTGGACTCTCCCAGTGGCAATGACCAATGAACGAAACTCCAAGCCACGCTCACAAAGCCGGTGCAGGACGCCATGTTTGCGAAATTCCTTTTGTGCGTTGATTTTCCGCTCCTCTCCTTG
The DNA here is from genome assembly GCA_034698585.1 of Disparrhopalites patrizii. Taxonomy (NCBI): domain Eukaryota; kingdom Metazoa; phylum Arthropoda; class Collembola; order Symphypleona; family Sminthuridae; genus Disparrhopalites; species Disparrhopalites patrizii. The sequence goes on from JAQGBT010005580.1 coordinate 7,403, forward strand.
TCTCACCCAATCAGTCGTTCGTTGGAACTTAACTCGGCCTTTGGAACAGATCACGTTCATCATTCCATCCAACCACTATTTTTTTTCCTATCTCCTACAAAACCCTTTTTTTCCCCTTCCTCCAAAAAAAGCTACTCTTCCAGTCTTCCATAATAATTGAGCGCTATTATGAAAACCTATGATATTGGGAGGGAAGATTGGAGAACAAAGGAACAAGACTCTTGTAACCCCTTTGACCCCATCAATTCAGAGTCCAGAAGAAGGTCATTCCAATTTCAATGTCTTTTCGCAGAGATGAGGGATTCCAACTCCTTCATGTTCATTATTCGAGTCGATATATCTTCCAGGATGTCATTGGCTTCCGCTTACACTTGTAGTCTATGAATATCCAGTAGCTAATTCATGCTAAAGCGGAAGAGTTATGCAAAAGGACTGACATTCGTGAATGTCATTATCTTGGAGGGACAATCGAGCAAAGAAAAGTGCCGAAATAAAAATGAAAGAAAAAATAGCCATGTAACTCAACTTGTTTGAAATTTATTGACAATACATACGGATGCCATAGTGGATTTTCTGGGAGAAATCTTTTACAAACGTTATTTCCAACGGAAAATCAAAATGCAAGAGAAAACAAATGGAAGCCACGTCCGTTGAATGCATGAATTAATTAATTTATACGTATCCTTAACCCAGGGGCACAATGACTCAAAACAAATATTTTTTTTTGTTTAAACAATTTTATTTCTCAGGAAGGTTGACGGTTGAAAGGTGGGTGACGCAATCCCTGCAGGCGGGAAGTGACAGAAAATCGTTGCCTTTTCCATTCGTCGGAGGAAACCTGATTCAGAGTACATGATAATTGATAATATACTAGAAAAAATAATATAAAAATAATAATAAAATGGAAAATCCAGCTCCAAGATATCATTCCTTCTTCTCGTGATCTTCTGCATCCGCGACGTGAATTCTGTGGGTTGAAGCTAGTTATGAGCTATTATCATTCTTCTGTATACCTTTTTATGCTGGTCACTTCCATTGATTCCTGAAAGGAAATGGTGTGATTTCGTAGAAATAAATAAGGCAGCAAGAGTGGAAATTCTACCACTCAAAACGTATTAAATACATCCATGGACATTTAATTTGCAATAAAATCACTTCTCGCATATGGTTGACTGCGAATACGCAGAACTCAACACATTGTGAACTTTTCCCACTTTAACGGCCACAAAATGATGATGGAGAGCCAGTGGACGTTGGGTGGAAGTGACCAATTGTTGCATTTGTTGACCAAACTTTTGTAGACTTGGCTGGAGATGATTATCGGTGCCAGATATAGGAGAGAGAAAAAGACTGACGACCGGAGTCAAACGCCATAGTCCTAATCTCCCTCCTATGCAGGAATCACCGAGAACTTCCGTACTACGCACTTCTTATCCTCCGATTTTTTTGATTTTTCCAAGTTCAATCCAATCCTTGAGGAGTCTCACAGTCACCTCTTGGATCCAATTGTTGGGGACGTGGAGAAATGGCGGTGAAATCACCCTTACGAGTTCTCTCTCAAGCAAAAATTTGCATTGTAAAAAGATTCAGTTGGGCGCTGCTATTCTGGTATAGAGGAAAAACTACGCAATTAAATAAGAAAAATATTTCCTTGAATTTTCGACGACGCTATCAAATAATGCAAGTTCCAAGATATTTGGGGAAATTTGCAAAAATATTTACAAAAAATGGGGAAAAGGCGGACGTAGATAGACAGCAGTGAATGAGAAAGTTCGTGGGAAAATTACGTTTTTATTGGAAGAAAAGGTTCTGGCGTTGGGACTGGGAGTGAGTTTAAGGTTCAATAAAGGATAAATGGATTAGAAGAATTTGAAAAAAAAAACCTGACAAGAGGAGAGTTGGGATTGCTGCGGCTGCCACCCAGTCAAGTGCGTGAGTGGGAATAGGACGCCGTGTTTGGGTCTGCAGCAGACGTTTGCGAATTTTTATCCCCCTTTGCTCGCAGTGTTAAAGGAGAACGCACCCCACCAGGGAAATATATATTTATATATGCTATATATCCCTAATTCTGTGCCAGCTATACCTATAGACGAGGATGTGGCTATAGGCGTATACATATGTATACAAGTATACATACATATGGACAAATGTGTGGCCAAGAGGCGCCCACTCTTCAAGGGGGTTCTTTTTCACGCAAAGCCCTTCCAACTCACTCCTCCGGCTATCTTTCTCTCTCACAACCGACTCCTCCTTGCAAATCTCCCATATACTCAAAACATTCGCACTTTTCTTCACACATTCTCATGGCTGCAAAGCCAAACGGCTAGGAAATGTCCCTCTCCTGTCCTCCGTTGTTTACGTGTGTACGCGTACCACTACTGTGTATTTGCAGGGGGTGTTAGTAGTTACGGCTGTAAATATATATATATATATATATATATATATATGTATAATATAATGAAATATCACCAGAGCTTACGTATAGCATTTTTCCAAGGTTGCCGTTGTCAGAACTCTCAGCTCGCACTGCTGACTCAAAAGACTGTTCCCTCATTTTTGCTCTTCTCCGTGGCTCCCCTCTCCAATACTGCGAGACACAGAACAATGTTACATTTTCCTTGACACATAGCAATAGTTCAGTAATCTTCCCTACCGTAGTCCATGACAGCTCACTCTCCTCCAGATTCCATCTCTCAGCTTCTGCGAATACTCACCCCTTTCGGCACAAGAATGGAAATTATATCCCCGAGTCCCTCAGCATATCGCTCTGGAAGGATGCAGATGTTTGAAAGGAGGCTATAGAGAGAGAGGGAGAGAGAGAGGGAGAGAGAGAGAGAGAGAGAGAAAGGGCGAGAATAGGCGTGAGCTCCTAGGAATATTGCTAATGTGGGCCATTGCCGTCATCTCCATCACTGCGGATGGAATGGACACCCACCCAGTTCACAGTGTAGGAAGAGACAAAGCAGAGGACAATTGACTGGGAATTTCCCTCCCTCCCCTTCAGATTTGACAACTGTCACGGAGAAGTTGTTACTGGAAGTTGCTACTGGAAAATTGTAAAAATTTTGAGAGGGAAAAGAAGGGCGTTGGAAGGAGTAATAAATCCGAAGGGAAATGTCTACGAAGGGAACAACTGATGATAATGGGCTGGAAGCGTAGCTTTGGGAATGGGTTGGCTAAAATGGAGTTTATGTGTAGCACAGTCACAACTACGCGGAATGCCTTGCTGACTGGTGGAAGAGAGGCTTTCATGGTGAGATGCAGAAGGAAGAGTGAGTAAGAATGAGGGGAATTGGGAGAACACGCGGGGTAGCAGAGTAAATTTGGAAGAAAGACCGCAGTGGAACAAGAGAAGTGCGCGTGCGAGGAGGACCAATTGGCGAAAAGTAGGTTGTTGCAAAAACTGTGGACAGACATGACCGTACCTCTTATTACAGGGCTCCCATGTGCTTCCATATGGAAGCTCCCTCCACCAAAGTACACTAGAGCTGGGGAAGACACGTACATACTCCCTCCAACTCCCAGCTCCAACTACATACTTCGCGGAGAGAGACAAGCCAACAGTCCCACATCGCACACACAACCATCTTCGCCTCTCTGAGTCATTGGAGTTTGCTGAGAGTTAACCCTTCTTCCTTCTCGATTCCCCCACCGTCCAAGTATAATTTGCGCATTATAAGCGCTATGACCCCTGCCAGCAAGAGTGGTAGTCGTCGTCAAAGGCAAGCTTGGAGGGTGACTAATCACTACAGTACAGAGTATTGTTGAAGGCATTGCTGCTTCAGCAAGTCAAAAACTCACACGACAACACAAATCCTATGTATCCAATGCACAGTTCGCGTTTCCTTTTTATATATATATATATATATTATTTATATTGTACATTATGCAGTTCCTTGGATGGGAAGGAGACGACAGGAGTTGAGTGCAGGTGGGACGCGGAACCTCTTGCCCTCTGCTTTCTATCTCTAATATGTAGAGTGCTACCACGCTAATATTAACCTCGAGGCAAGGGACTAGTCGAGGATTTGGTAGACCTAAACTCTTCTGTATCTTCACCACTCTTGCATAGGCCGAGCAGGAGAGGAATCACTGCTCCAAAACACTTGCCCGTCAAGCTTCCTGTCTATACCTCGCTCCCACTCCAGCCAACATTATTCAACTGTCTTCACGACTTCCTCCCAGTTGATTCTTCTCTCCACATTTTTACTATCCCCATCCCTTCTTCACCATTCTCGTTTACGGCTGTCTCCCGTGACCTAGCTGTAGCTACTTCATCGTCTACATGATCCTCCCTTCTCTGTGGTGAGTGGGATCTAAGGCGGAACTTTTTCTACCCAAAACAATACTTTGTATTCTCACAGGGATTCACAGTTTTCTGCGAATCGGGAAATAACTGCATTGGAAGGGCTCAAAAGCCCAGTGTCATGAATTCTTTATTCTTCTCCAGCCCGCACTTTTTTCAAGAGCGATGAAATGCAAATGTATTCCTAATTGTTGTTCCAAATAAATCGGGACAAGGACGGATGAAGCGTGAGTTTACATCTCAAATCACGCTTCATCATTATGCAGTGGCATAATGATGAAGTCCGTACAGATATTTTTTATAATAATAAAAAAAATCAAAACAGACGCTGTCAAATTAGAGCTGATTTTGACTTTTTCCGCTCAAACGTTTTGCACTCAGCCTGTCAAAGTGGCTTTCTTTCAACAGACCCTCAAGAGACGCGATAGGACGCATCCAGATCGTGTAGCTGAAAGCTGTTATGCAAATAGCGTTGTCTGTTACACGATGTGTGTATGGTATGTGGGGAGCCCGTACGATGCGTGAAGATGATCGAGTGCCACGGAATCCGGAGACCAACTACATGGATGAGCATGCCGACTAACACAATCTGTGCGATTGGAAATCATAGGAAGGATAGGGAAAGAGAGAAACAGAAAATGTGGCAAAGAATGCACATGAATGTTGAAAAAGTAACATGTTTCACTACAAAAGAAATTTCCTCTCACAAACATACCAGCGAGAGAACGATGAAAAAGGCTTGCCTATCTCTTTGGTTCCAGGAGATTGAAAAGAAGATGAGAGTGGGGGCAAAAGGAGCTTTTGTGGAACCAATCAAATATGAATGTCACTTCACGCTTTACTTTTTAAGTCTATTTCCGCTGCGAAAACATATGTATACTTGAGAAATTGGAAAAGTTAGGATAGAACAAATATTGTGAAAGTGGAACAGGACCAGAAAGCTCGATTGATAGAGTTTTTGCGCGGTATGAGCAGGACGAGTAGCGAATGAAAATGCTCTGGATGGGTAAAGCTAGTGCTTTCCTTGCTAAAGCCAAGTACTACAGTATTGCCATCCCTTCTTCGTATGCATAGAATGGAGAAAAAGTTGTATGCAGATGCTTCGTGAAAGCGTATATGAATGCATGTATAAGAGAGCCTGCTGAAATGACGATGAAGAGGGAGAAAGAAGAGATAATAGTGGGATTCAGAGAGAGGAAGAAAATAAATTAATTCACATCTTACCTGGCCGTGGGGCATGGCACCTAAAAACTTCTTCTCATGTATGTACGTACTGGTATTTATTATACAACCATACTGGCTATTAGTTATTATCCTCAATATATTTTGACTCTATTTCCAACATTTGGGCAAATGTAATATAAAATCAGCCGCGCCTGCCCGTTCTATACTTATTTAATTTCCAAGAACAAAAAAGTATATAGGAATAATGCATTGAGTGTTCGCGATAAACTTGGATATACCCGAAACGATAAGAATTGGTCTACCTCTGTCCTCTTGCCTAAGGGGATTCGTCAGAGATTCTTCCGTAGAAAGTCTGGAGAACTCTTCAAGTTCAACGTGCGTTGCGCAACGACAGCCTCTTTGAAAATGTAGAAATTACAACACAAATCCGGGGGTCACAGTTTAAAAATTCAAAAATTCTGGAATTGACGACCGATAAGGCTAATCACACCGCTGAAAAAATATGTTTGGTTCTGGCTCTATGTACGCAATGACAGAGTGTCTGCATACAATGGGGATTTAGTGTATTGAAAAAAATTATGAAGGTCCGAGAAATTATAAAAGGAGCAAGCACTTTGAAAATTTGTAAAAACAGCTATTTTTGAGGAAGAAAAATAAATAAAATATTTTTCTCTACCTACTTGGACTGTAATTGTGATGACTAAAGATAAAGGGAATGTGTGGAGTGTGGAGAAGCCACGGACGAGCCGGAGGGAAGCTACTCTTTCCTCAAGTTTTTCGACGAGAATGGTGGGAAGTCGGAGAGAGGAAGGTAGGTTGATCTCTCTGTCTCTCTCCCTCTCTCCCTCCCTCTCTCTCTACTCTGCCCTCTTCCTCTCGAGAGGCTGACGGGAGGAGATGCACAGAACTCGGGTCTTCCTCACAGACTGACTTCAACCTTTGTCGAGTCAGCGTGTGTACATACGAAGGGGCAACGTCATGAGGCCAATGACCGGAGAATCCGACCGCCCCATCCACGAAAAAAAACCATCCAACTATTTCCCCAATGGGCAGAAAGGAGGTGGCTAAGATGTGACACAAGAGCAAGAGTAGTCTTCGCATATCGCTCTTGTCTTTCGAGAGAACGCTTCTCTCTCTCTCTCTATATATATATATAT
>JAQGBT010005581.1:0-14045 GCA_034698585.1 Disparrhopalites patrizii
TTTTTCCTATTATTCTCTCTTTTGCTGGATGTTTTTAATATTAATCTCTCTTTTGCTGGATTTTTTCCTATTATTCTTTCTTTTGCTGGGTTTGTCATAACATTCTCTCTTGCTACGTTCTCTGTCGGTCATTATATATTTGATTTCTCTTATTTCCTGTGGTTTCTCTTTCACTTTTGTTAGATATCCTCGCCATTCTCGCTTTTGTTGGATTTTTTCATAGCATTCGCGCTTGCTAGATACTGTGTTGTTCTTCATTAGTTCATCCATTTGCGAGTATATATCTTGTTTAGGCTTCAAATTCTGTTTATTTTACCATGACCTTCTCTCCCGATTTCATTTGTCCCGTTTTTGTTGGATCACCACTCCCGTCTTGACAATTCTCCTTGTTTTGAGAATCTGGCGTCTTATTCTCTAAATGTTTCCTTTGAAGTTTCCTTTTCACTCATTGAACCTCTCCATTTTTATATCAGTTTTCCCCGGGTAGATTTTATTCTCAAATGCTGTTTTTTGTTATTATATCCGGCTTCTTCGTCCATTTATAGAGAAAGCAATAGTGTATATAAACCTGGAATGCATTTGTCCTACGTATCTCTTCTTAAACTTTCCTTTTTCTGAAAAATAGCGTAAATATATATTATTGTATACATACATAAATATTATTTACACATATATAGTATGTATGTATGCACATATAATTTTCGTTCACGAAACCAGTTTTTGCCGTTACATGGATGAACGAATTATTTTTTGCGAGTCTTTCTTTATCTCTCTTTCTCTCTGGCACTTCGTTCTTTCTCCTTTCATTTTCCTACTACTATTGTCCCATTATTAAGCGTGCGGGATTATAAAAGGACGGACGAGTAGGTACTGTGTGTGGCATGTGAACAATGAATAGAAGCATTGAAGGATAGCCACCAGTCCGACTTGCCCCTATTCAACGTGGGAAGGGATAATTCATAATTTTGTGGCTCTACACGTCCCGTTTCCCCATTTTTCTCTTCTTTCCACCCCTTTTCCTCCGTCTTTTCTACAGGTGCTTTCTCCATTATCAATCTCCTTTTTTTCTCCCTTGGAAGGCCCGAATTTTATTTTCTGCTTTATTTGGTCCTGGTAATGGATGAACTAAAAATTCTCACGCTCCAGACGATGCATCGGTATTGACGTAGTAAAAAAAAAACTTTTTTATGGACCAAATCCTAATGTTTTTAGGGACCTAATTCTTTTCGGAAGGGAGAAAGCAATTTGTTGGTATTGAGTACCCTTATTTTTTGTAATACTCCAATGCTACTCAAGCGGGAAGGGAGGGGCAATTTTTGGAATTGCTGGCCGCGTAGCGGCATGGGGACAATAAAAGCCCTTGAAAAAAGGAATGGATGCATTTTTTTAGCTCCCATTTTGAGGCTTTTTACATGCTTTATTGGAGCCACCCTGTAGAATGATCTTTCCAGCTTTCCCCTATTTTTCCCGGGGAAAAATCTTCTCCGCAGTGTCCTTTTCACCCCTGGCAGGATTCCCACGCCGGGTAATCCTTTCCCTTCAGCTTCTCCCTTGCTTTTTCCTTCATGAATCAATCTTCTAGTAGCTTCCACCCCGTTTTTTTTTTGGTGAGAAATAGAATTCCCAGACCTTCCTCTCCTGCCACACTTCCCCAGTAACGGTTCTTAGACTCAGGCCGCCTCCTGCATTTGCCATGAGCTTATTCATGCATGAATGGGCCGTATAAGACCGACAATGAAGAGGGAGACGAGGGCGGATGTTTTGGAGGTAGTGGGATGCATCCATATAAGGGGAAATAGTCTTTGGTTAAAGGGATGTTGATGACCAAGTGCGGGAATGTATTTGCAAAAGAACGTGGAAGGAGTGGGCAAGTCGGGGTGGAGGAGGAAGCATTTCATCCGAGCTTTTCTCAGACTGTCAATAAAATTTTCTCCCTCAGTTCCCCGCCGTGTCAAGAGAGCACCGGCTTTCCCTGTAGGGCGATATGGACCGGGATCTCTTATCCTGTTCTGTGGTCCTATCTCCACTCTAATTTCCGGTGTCTACCACCATATCTCTTTTTGCTCTCCAGCGTGTATATTTGGCCTTTGATCAGTACTAAGGAAATCGTCATAAATATTTGCGCTTCACCGGCATTTGTCTTCTTTTCTGTGATCTCTCAGGTTTTTGTGGCTTTTTCCTTCTGTTTTCAGCTGTTCTTTCCTTTTTGTCGTATTTTCATGGTCGCTTTCACTTCTACTCTCTTTCGCCTCACTTTCACTTGTGTTACATCTTTCTCTTTCGCCTCCTTTTCACTTTTTTCTCTTTCGCTTCACCTTTGTATTTACTTGATCTTTCTCTTTCAATTAGGATTTATTTTCATTTGTTATTTCACTTTCATTTTTGTTTTCACTTGTTTCTTTTTCGCCTCATTTTCACCTTTGTATGCACTTGATCTTTCTATCTCAATTTGGATTAGCTTTCACTTGTTCTTTCACTGTCACTTTTGAGTTAGTTTCACTCGTTCTTTCTCTTTCAATTTTGTCTCACTTTTACGGGTTGTATCTCTTTCAATTTTGTCTCACTTTTACTAGTTCTTTCTGTTTCCCGTGTGTCTTACTTTCAGTTCTGTTTTCACTTCTTTCTCTTTTGTCTCACATTCACTCGTTCTTTCACGGTCACTTTTGTTTTACTTTCACTCGTTCTTTCTCTTTCACTTTTGTCGCACGCTCCCTTTTTCTTTCCCTTTTACTTTTGTCTCACTTTCACTCGTTCATGTATTTATTTTATTTATTTATTTTAATCGTTTATTCCCGGTACTTCCACATTTATATTTTACGATGTTTTCAGATCGGTTTATAATTGCACATAACATCTTAAAATAAAAATGAAAAGGAAGATGTTCAAATACTCCTTTTCAACTTGAATTACTGGTTATTCAGTGGCTTGTGTGAATAAATACACATACATTTCGTCTTTTACAAAAACAATGCTGTTTATGCCAAGGTTTTTGCAAATGTTGCTACTTAAAAATATTCAATATTTGCATATGTGTATGTACAGATACCCACCACATTTAGTTCACACTTTCGTTGTATCTAATCGGTCGAAAATGACAAGAAGTTTGATGCATGATGTATAGTATGGCGTTCAAGCCTGACAGTCACACAGGGTTCAGTTCTCAAAAAATCAGAACCGGCGCCTGTCAGAATTAGCTTTGATCTCACTGAAGAAGTCATTATGGTACCATGACCAGAAGATTTGGGGATTTTGCAATTTTTGCACTTTCATCTCAGCTGTAATGTTGGGAATAAGCGCAATTACCAGCTAATTTAAAAAATGCTAGCTAAATTGAGAAACGGATTGAGTCAAAGTTTGCTTTAGAAAACGAAAAGCAGCCGCAGGACAGCCTTAACGGAAAATTTGCAGGTCAACCTTATACGTTTGCAGGAAATACATTTATGAGCTAAAACTTATCTACAAGAAACGTTCATGGCCTTTAACTTTGACGATCAAAATAATGTTGCATTGAAACATTGTTTTGATGTTGTTTTGAATGTATAAACCTGAGCGGTGTATAGTAATATACGAAATTACGAATGGGTAGGTATATGCAATAAAGATTTAACTTGAGCATTGCTGGTTCAAACAATACCTCCTGTTTCTACGTTGCTCCTTTTCTATTTTTAAACCTCTCGCTTTCCTCCCGAATTGTGCTGGAGCAGGAGGAAACAAATTGAAAAGAATAAATGCAGTGGAGAAAATTATGCCACTGGCATCTGCTGTGCCCATCTTAAAAAAACTCATTCCTTTTCAATTGCCCCCCCCCCATCTCATTTACTGCACCCTTTACCCTATTTTACCCAGTCATTCGTTGTTATTCAGCAAAATTTGTTTTTATGGTGTATTATTCCCTACCAAACATTTATTTCTTTGTCTGAGAGTAAATTTCCTAGATGGGAGACGGGAATGGTGGGAAGGAGGCAGGGGATAAACTGAAGAGGGTAATTTTTCGATTTCAGTTGGGTTTTTTTCTTCCTCTTTCTCTCTTACTCTCACTATCTCCCATTTTCTCTCTCTTAATTGCTTCCACTGTCTCTTCCACTCTCGTTTTCTCTCTCTCACACCTTCTTTCTATCTGTTTTTTCTCTGTTATTCTCTCCCTTGTTCTCCATATCATTCCTTCTTTATCTCTCTCTATTTTTCTCTTTTCTTTTCTCTCACTTTCTCTCTTCTTTTAATGTCACTTTCTCTCTTCTTTTTCTCCCACTTTCTCTCTCCTGTTCTTTCACTTTCTCTTCAATTGCTCTCTCTCACTCCTTCTTTGTATCTCTCACACTTTATATCTTCTTTTTCTCTCACTCACTCCTTCTTTATCTCTCTCTATTTTTCTCTAATTTTCTCTCTTCATTTTCACTCACTTTCTCTTCCATTTCTCTCGCTCACTCTTCTCAATCGTTATCTCTCATTTCTCTCTCTTCAATTTCTTTCGTTCACTCCTTCTTTATCTCTCATTTTCCCCTAACTTTCTCTCTTCTTTTTCTCTAACTTACTCCCTTCTTCCTCTCACTTTCTCTTCTTTTTCTCTCGCTCACTCCTTCTTTCTACCTCTCTTTCTCTCACTGTCTCTCTTCTTTTACTCTCACATTTCCTCTTCGCTTAATCTCACTTTCTCTCAATTTGCCTACTTCTCTCTCTTCTGTTTTCTTTCTCCCTCTCTCACACATTCTTTCTGTCTCTGTATCTCGTCCTTTTTGTCTCTCTTTCTCTACTTTGTTTCCGTAACCATCATTCCATTAATTCCATTTCTCTCATTTTCTCTTTCAGCCACTGCCTTTCTCTCGCTCTTTCTGTCACTATCTCTCTGCCTCTCACTTCTTTCTCCGTTTACAAGCGTCATTTGTTGTAGTCTCCTTAAATTGCATCGGCAAGGTTAACTTGGATCTTGAATAGCCATCCTCGTAATTTCTGCTTTATTTTCTGTGTACCTTAGGTATAATGCGACGTCTATTCCCGCATTCTACATTTAAGTGACCATTTACATTGGTCTGCTGTAGAATGTTAATTTAGAACGATGTGTGTTTCCCAAACAGATTTTCGGCGGACGGATTGTCCGTTCTATATCATTCTGCTGTATGAGTGAATCTCCGAAAAAAATCTCTGTTGAAAGTCCTTCTCTGTAATTTTATCAATAACCTTGGCTCGTTATTCCCTTCTCATACTGCCCCAGTTTCCTCCAGAAACTCAACAACCTGTCACGAAGGGGTGGGAACATCTCGGATGTCAGCACTCCTTTCATTTTGGTGAGATTTTGAAAGCATGGCAAAACTAGGGGATAAAAACTGTGCAAATAACTCGATATTTGATAAGAAATCAGCAGAATTTTATTTCCATTCATAAACGTCAAGGCCCAGGACGTGGGCGGAAAGGGATGGGGGAGAAGTGTGGCTAAAATATCAATAAAATGTACACAGACAAACACGTGGAATTCCCTGGGGACGTGTCAGACGGCTCATAGAAGAGCTCTCCCTCGTCAGTTTCTGTACGCAGTGTATTCTGAAGTTCGCCAACTTGTAGATTTTATCAGGAGCTCCAATCTTGAATCCATTCCTTGTCTTCTGTCTTACTTCTCTTCGTTGCTTTCTCTGTCGTTTTATATCATTCTGAATTTCTCTTTTAGTTCTCCATTCACCTAACTTTCTCCGTCTCCCTCCAACTCTGATTTTATCTCTTGCTTTTCCCGTTACTTGCAGGTCTCTTACTACATAAATACACTTTTCCTTCTCCCACGCTATCTCTTTCTGGATCGTCTCTTTCCATTTTTCTTGACCTCACCAGCTTTTTGTTTGCATTTCTCTCTCTTTTTTTTCATTTCTAGCTTTCCTCTGTTCGTTTTATCTTGCTCTACCCAGATTTTTAGCATTCATTTTTCTCTCGCTTTGTTTTGTCTATGTATCTCGCTTTCGCTACGCACTTTATCTTCGTTTACTCTCATTCTTAGCAATCTCTCATTCCCGCTTGCTTCTCACCTTTCATTTGTTGGATTTTTTATTCTTTTTTTCGTTCTCTTTCGATTCTTTCTCGCTTTCTGCTTTCATCGTTTTTTACTTTCTCTGTCTATTCTTTCTCGCTTTATTTATTCAATCTATTCCGCTTTCTCTTTTAATTATCTTTGTCTTTCTCTTTCACCGTTTTTCTAATTCTATGTCGCTTTCTCTTTGGCTTTCTCTTTTAATTCTTTTCGGATTTCTCTTTTAATTCTGTCTTTCTGTTTTGTATAATTATCTTTCATGGTTCCCCTTTTAGTTTTCTCTCGTGTTAATTTTTAATTCTCTCTCGCTTTCGGTTTTGTTTCTTCGCTCTCTTTAGCTTTTCGCGCTTTAATCTGACTCCTTTTCTCTAACTTTTCGCTGTTTCTACTCCTACGCTGTCTTTCACTTTCGTATTTTCTTTCTCTCAAGCATTCACTGACTTTTAATTTATTCTGTCCGACTCCTAAGTTTTTCTCCTTATATTTTCTCTTTCCACCAAGTTTCTCTGTTTCTCTGTAGATACAGCTGAATCTGACCTGTTTGTGTAGCTGTCTCTCCCGCGTTCCGTCTACCATGGTTTTCTTTGGATTTTGCTTAATCTTTAGGTTGTCACATTAAATTCGTTTCTCTCTTTCTGCACTCCTCTAATTTCCTTTTTCTATTTCCCTGTCTCAGTCATGCTCGCTCACGCTGTCCCTTTAGTCCATTTGTATCCCTCTCCGGCATCCTTTGTGCCTCAAGGAGTAGACATCCCTTCAAGGCAATTTATTTGAAGTGTGGTTCAAACAAAAATAACCTAATTTAGCTGCTGGGAAAAAATGTCGGAATTGAACACGATTTCTTGGACTGATGCAACTCGAACAAAGTTGTTTCAGAGACAAGTGGCACGCCTGGTATCCATGTGAATGCATGTATCTATGCGTAAACGCGTGTACGAGGTACGGTAAATAAAGATGTAGGTTACAAGCACAAACCGAAATAAATACAAACGCCAATTTGCACGCTGAAAGCGCAAAATTTCTGCACGAGTTGTCGCATTCTTCAGAAAACATTTATTTTGCCGAATTTTTAAGCATATTTCCAAAACTGTACAAAAAGGGAGATGCATGAAACGTGAAAAGTCGCAGTGAATTACTGTGGTTTCGGGCAAACATTTAATTTCCAAAAATCTGGATTTACCCCAGTTTGTGTCTGCAGGCTTCCTAAGCCTAAAGTGGTGCTCGAAGAACTGTAAAAGCACCCTTCAAATATCTACTAGTTTATTTTCCTTTTCAGGATTTCTTGACCATTGTACTTCCGCCGGACGAGACTCCTTAAGGACGTCGACAATTTCAAAACTTTTTTTACCCGTCAAAAAGGACTGCTTTCATCCCAATAGTCTTTATTTCGCCTCGGGAATTACGTTGCTGGATGGATTTTTGCAAATGTAAAATGTGCCAGTAACAGGTCACTGCCCCGGACGCGGAACACTTCAGTTGCTACTACTTCAAATGAATATGTCCGTACTTTTGATGAAATTTTCGGTAAAGAATTTACTTGAGAAATTCCAGGAATAGTTAATCTAGAAAATGGAATGTATAAAATATTCAAATGTAACTCGGCAGCTCATTTCCGTTTGGACGTGCACTTACATTAATAGCGAAAGAAAAATTTGGACTCTGCAATTATTTATGAGAATTGGATTACACATTAATAACTTCTATGACGGGGAAAAATGTGGCCACAAAGACGAAGTTCATCATAAAGATGATATGAAAAAGGCGCAAAAACTCATCTGTCCCTAACACATCCAATTTCACGCATCTCGCCTCTTCCACCATGCGAGGAAGGTAATTGCGGGTAATATTTTATAAAAAAAATTAAATGGCTGCAGAAACAGAGATGAATTCCAGGGAAAATTGCATCAAGTGAAAAAGATTCACTTGAAAAAAATTAAACGAATGAATAAATGACTGTCATGAATACTTTAGTTAATACTATTTTAATACCCAAGCTAGAAAAATATTTATCCGTGTATTTTGGCAATATTTACATTGAGGCTATACATAGGAGCATTTTATTAGCGTCACATAATAGATTCATATGATCTAAAATCATAGCAAAATAAGAAATTTTTTGCAAGATAAATCATGTGGCGTTTAACCTATACAATTTTAAATATTCTAATTTTAAAAGATATAACTGGCATTCTAGAAATTACGTTTTACCTTTGAACGCCGTTTAATGCTTTTGAAGAGAATTTCTCGATAGGAAAAATTAATCCAGACAAAGGTAATGGACTACTAACACAAACATACTTAAGTTTAGAAACCTCGTGTTTTATTTTGGTAACGATTAAAAATGTGGAAATCGTTGATCCAATCATGAGAAAATTGAGGTAAATGACGTCATTAATTCATCATCTGTATAATCAAACGTGTATATATGTAGATATGTATATACATATTATGTATTATGCATAGAAATGTAAAAAACAAAAAAAAAAAACTGAAGACGTTTCTTACACGTGCAAAGGGAAAATCCACGGGAATTTCTCCCACCGGGACATTCCACAGTGACAACCACCTGCCAGCTCAAGACAAGGGAATACCTTGGGAGATTTATTTCCTATGCAAATCACCCCCTTTTCTGTATCTTCCAGCATTCTCTTCACTTTACAGGTGGAGCTTTCGCTACTTTTTTATGCCTTTTTCCTCCACCAGCATTTTCTCTTCCTATTTTACCTTAACGATGGAATCACCTCTTTTTCTCTTCTCCTCTATCCCTTTTCTGATTTTTTAACACTTTTCTCGGTCTATTCTTCCCTTCTTTTTGTCTAGTTTCTTTCCTTTTACTTTCTAATTCCATCTCATTACCTTCTCGATTTCTCCCGTCTTCTCGCTTACTGTCTCTAGCAATTTTTCCTCGTCTCATCTCCCTCTCTCTCTCTCTCTCTATTAATTTGCTTCGATTTCATCACTCTTTCAATTATGCTTCATTTCCTTTCTCTTTTTATTTTCTCCCAATTCCCTCTTTAAAGTTTTTCCCACTTCTTCTCTCTTTCAATTTTCTCTCTAACTTCTTTTTCTGCAATTGTCTCTAATTTGTTCTCTTTCAATTTTATTTCATTACTTCACTTTCAGTGTTCTCCCATTTCTTCTCTTTTAATTTCCTCTCATTTCGTCTCTTCCAATTGTCATTTATATCTTACCTTTGGATTTTCTTTCATTTAGTATCTCTCGATTTTATTTCGTTTCTTCTTTTTGGATTTTCTTTCATTTGGTTTTTTTCGATTTTATTTCATGTCTTCTCTTCTAATTTTATTTCATTACTTCTGTTTCAATTGTGTCTCATTTCTTCTTTTCATATCTACTCTCGTTTCTTCTCTTCCAATTGCCTCTCATTTCTTCTCTTCCAATTATAAAGATTTTTTCAATTGTTTCAAGTCTCTATCTTTATTTTTTGTTGGTTATCTCTTCCTCCATCACTGATATTTTCAATTTACTGTCTCCATCTTCCCCACTTGTAGTATTTCTATTTCCATAATTCAAATTTCTTTCATTTTCTCCCTTCCTTTAAGTTCCCCAATATGATTTCGCCCCCATTTTGCATTTTCTCACAGCATATCCTTTCGTTTCAATTTTCTCCCTCTTTTTTTTTATTTGTCATTTCCGTCGAATTACTCCGGGATCTAGGATACGTCCACAACCATTTTTCTGTTTTCCCTCCCTCAATCCAACTTTCCATGTTTATGCCGTCTTCAAGATTTCTATTAATACTCCTCTGCCACTCTCTTTCTCTCCCTTTCATATGTTGGAAATCCCTCCTGAAGAAACGTGAGTAGCATTCCCGGGGCGGGGAAGAGCATAAATTCCAGGAGAAAGCCACATTTGTTAATCCCTTGTCCTTGTGCCATTACTCTCATGGCTGCATGAGCACTTACGTACATATAACACATGAACGACTGCCAACATACATATAGCAATACCCCTTCTACTTTTCTGCAAGTGATTCTCTTATTTATTTTTTTGTAGCCTCTATACATATGTATATCTCCCCTAGAAAATCCTCTGTTTAGAAGTACTCTATCTCTCTCCCCACTAAATCCCTCCCTTTTTTTCCCTTCAAAAGCCTTCACCCCCGAAAAAAATCTCACTTTCCCCGCTCCCTACACATTCTCTGCAGTGGTGCGTGGAGATGTAATTCAAAACACTGGTGAAAAATCTGTAGTGAGTACCTTTGAGAGGGAGAAAGAGAGGGAAAGTCCTCCAGTGGTTTCTCCATTTCCAGGGATATATCTCCGGCACTTGTTTTCAGTACAAACTCCCAGGATTTGTTTCGTGTACGTAACAAGGCCCCTTGCAAAACGTAAATATACATATGGTCGGTAAAAAATCAAATGTGATAATCTCCAGCGAGCATTAATTCAAGCTTGACAATCTTAATTTTTTTTATTAATGAACGACGGAGCCAATTTTATATTTTCTTTATGGAAAAAGTGGTCACATGTCATACTTGTCCTTGCAAAGGACCGCATCGAAGACGAAGGAAAAATGGAGGTATTTCTCGAATTAACGCTCGTTGGAGATGATCACATTTTTGATCCTTCGACGATACATCCAAGGACTCCGTGTAGTCCTGTTAATCCCCGGATCAAGTATCCTTTTTCTGGGGAACTTCTCGGATGACAAGAGGCGTGTACTTATTATGTTAGTGCTACGCCATGTTTTTTTTTACCACCGTTTTTTTAGATCCTTCATCAAAGTACATGAAATAAAGCTAAAAACACTGGCCACTTGAAATTCCGTCACATCCCACGCTAGAAAAATGGGTATATGGCCCCATAAAAAACAAGAGTTTTTTTTTAGCTCCAATTATTCTTCTCCACTTTTTAAGCGGGGGAGAGCTTTCCAAAGGAAGTGGAGCAAGCAAGGGAGAAAGCAGAGAAAGTCACAAATTGCTGGAAATGAGGAGAATGTAAACATGGGAAATCATGACAGAAATGAGAAATGATGAATCATTCAAAAATGAAAAATAACGCCACAATGACAACTGATGCAAAGATGAAAAATAATGCAACGTTGAGAAATTATGTATTATAGTTAGGAAATCGTGCAACGTTGAGAAATGATTTACATATAGGAAATCGTGCAACGTTGAGAAATGATTTACATATAGGAAATCGTGAAAAAATTATAAACAATGCAGAAACAAAAAATCATGCAAAAATAAAAAATCACGCAAAAATGATAAATACGTTGCAAAAATAAAAAAGCATGCAAAAATGACAAATAAGTTGCAAAAATAAAAAAGCATGCAAAAATGACAAATAAGTTGCAAAAATGAAAAACGAGTTGCAAACATGAGAAAATAAAGATGGAAATGTCCAGGAAAAACGTAAGGAAAATAAAGAGTCGCAAGAGTAATGGTGAAAGCCAGACCAGGAAAAATAGAGACTAAGAAAAAACCCAATAAAAGGCATAGTTGGCAGAGTGGGAAAGAAAAATACCAGACTATTGTATAAAGGCGTAAAAGCCAAAAAATATGACAGGGATATAAAGAAAGAGAAGAGGTACTACAGCAGCTGCGAAAAAATTAACAACCGCCGTCAGCACGTCATCTTTCTCCCATATATTTATTGGTATTACCTCCTCCTCCATTAAAAAGTCCCTCTCACACATGGGCGCGAAAGCCATTAGCATAAAAAAGGATTATCTTTCCCACGGAGGACGGGCTCCTTCCAAAAGCCTTCGTCCTGACAAAGACGGGGGGGACATGTGACAAGTCTTTTTTGGCAAAATATATTCTATATATATAAATCCTCCCATATCCCACCACTCCCCCCAATACATTCAGTCATATCAACCCCAATAAAATTTTTAGCTCCTCTTAAGTAGGACCATAATAAATTCAGCTTGCTAAAAAAATAATAATACAGAGGCCCGTACATGGGAATTTATAGTCACAAATTGACAGTGCCTTTCTCCACCATGGCAAGACTAGGAAATTCATACATAAATACATGCTAAGTCTAACCAAATATTGTGATATATGACGGAGAGATTCCCTTAAATCCCTTATCGCAAAATACCCGCCATTTACTTTTCTGGAAAAGAGCACGTTGTCCTTGTTTGGTCGAAAGTCCTCTTTTCTGGACAAACTATGTCGTGAAGGAAATATTTATATACATATAGATTATAAATGACTGCAGGCCTTGGATATTATCAAAGGCTGCGAGCAGCCCTTCAAGTTGCTGCAAAAATTCAGTGACTGTTCAAAAATATAAAAATACAAATAAAATACATATATAAAATAGAAATTGTATTTTATTTTCAAAAATTATGCATATTTGAATAATAATTCGACATTAATTTTGCATAAAAATGTACAAGCTTAATTGCGTTTATGTATAGACAGAAGATTTCGCTTGGATTGTTCTTGTGTTCTTCAAGGTAAATACGACAGTTGTTACTTTCATTTGTAGGCTTTAATTCCAGAATGCAAATCCAAGTGCGTTTTTGCATGTTTCTCACTTGCACATTGCCACCTTGAATTCTGACTGCCATTCTGACGGCAACAGATTGCATTTACAGCACTTTCCTCAACAAGTGGCCAAATAAGATGAGAAAAAGACTATATTTCTCCGCAAAATCAAACAGATGTGGCCAAAATGTGTTGACATTAAATAAATAAACCGCACATTTGCAAAAACAATGAAGAAAGGTGATTGCAAAAAAAGAGAAAAAAAGAGTTTAGAAAAGCACTTGCAATGAACCTTGACCTATACACAAGAAAATGTATTCTCCAGGGCTTTCTCCGATTCACCGTCTCAATCCTTACACGCATGTCGCACCGCGTTCGTGTTGTTTCCCGGATGTTTCTAATTACTGCTCAACCCCCCACACTTTCTTTTCCAGCTGCGTCGGAGGATAACAATAATATATTCCTCCCTCCCAAGTAACAGCCTGGAGAAAGTCCCCGTGTAATACTTTCACGAATAAAAACCCATCTTACGGATGCGGAGAAACACTTGGAGCCGAAACGGGGAATTATCTCCACCGTGCAAACTCCAGACAGATGAGAGGAAATAATTCTTGGAAATCTTTGTAAAAATCAAGAAAATAAAAAAAAAAGAGGAAAGAAAATGGAGGTAAACGTAAGTCCCGAGAATGAAAAGCTCTCACAGTTTATGACTCATTTACCACCATCCGTAAACCATGGGAGTGCTCAAGCCTGGGCCAATTCTCTGGAGATACGGAAGAGAAAATTGCGGTCTTAAAGATTAATTGAAGAGATCAGAGCACCGGCGAGAGAATGGAGGAGACGTGGGGATGATTTAAAACTCGATTAAAAAAGCACTTATTCCTCTTGTAGAAAGACTTGTAGGTGTATTATCATTATTACTAGTCCTACCATCATTTACCGCTCTTTTTGCGCTTCTTCCGCATCTCTCAACGGCGGAGTGAGGGTGAGAGAGCTTTTTTTTTTAAAATTGAGAAGCAGCGAAGAAAGTACAAAGACAGACAGAGAGAAATATGAATAAAGAACGAGAACAAAAGAGAAAGAGAGAGAAAAAGCACGAGAGATATCGAGCGATATAAAGAGTGCGATAAAGGAAGAGAGACAGAGGGCGATATAAAGAGAGAGAAACAAAGAGAGACAGAGCGATATAAAGAGACAGAGAAACAAAGAGACACAGAGCGATATAAAGAGACAGAGAAACAAAGAGAGACAGCGATATAAAGAGACAGAGAAACAAAGAGAGACAGAGCGATATAAAGAGAGAAAGAAGGAGAGAGAAGCAAAGAGAGACAGAGCGATATAAAGAGAGAAAGAAGGAGAGAGAAACAAAGAGAGACAGCGAGCGATGTAAAGAGAGAGAGAAAGAAGGAGAGAGAAACAAAGCGAGACAGAGAGCGATATAAAGAGACAGAGATAAGGAAAGAAACGGCAAGAGAGAAGGAGAAAGACAGAGAAAGGACAAGAGCAGAGAGAGAGAGAAAAAGAGTGAGAGAGAAAAAGAGAGAGAGAGAAAAAGAGAGAGAGAGAGAGAGA
>JAQGBT010005582.1:0-14043 GCA_034698585.1 Disparrhopalites patrizii
CCTCTGTCTCCTACTTTCTCTCGCTTTCTCTCTCTCTGTCTCCTACTTTCTCTCGCTTTCTCCCTCTCTGTCTCCTACTTTCTCTCGCTTTCTCTCTCTCTGCCTCCTACTTTCTCTCGCTTTCTCTCTCTCTGTCTCCTACTTTCTCTCGCTTTCTCTCTCTCTGTCTCCTATTTTCTATCCCTTTGTCTCCCCTCTCTCTTTCTCTTTATCACTCTTTTTCTCTATCACTCTATCTCTCTCTCGCCCTCCCACACCCACGGAATGCTAAAATCTTCCCTGTGAAAGCTCTTTCGCTTTCCCACCAACGTCAAGAACTGTCTGTGCTCACCTCCTATCTCTACGGCCGTGTATGGAACCAATATATATGTATGCATGGGAAGGAAGAGGGATGGGGAGGGAGAGAGCTGGAGGGGTTGTAGAAGGGAGAGAGATAAGTTCCGAATATTTAATGATACATTCCGCATTGACGATGATGGAATAGTAACCGGACGAACGGGAAGCCAAGATTCTTTTTTAGCTCTCCTTCCTCTCAGCTGACGTCAGAGCTTGATGAGATTGACCCAGTGAGGAAAAGTGCGTGTCGTCTTATGCCACATCACCACTCTGACCCCTTGTCTCTCTCGCTCTCTCGCTTTCTCTCAATTTCTCTCTTCAACCGACATCCACCTCATTCTCATGACATTAGGCAATAGAGTCCAAGCCTGATGTCCTCATCCGTATGCACACTACTTTTAGTACCGGGAGAATCTCCTCTGGAAGCCTCGTGAGTACTGAGAATTCCCCGAAGTCATGCATATATGCATGCACCGGCGGAGTAAAGGATAACTACGTATCTTAATCCCGAGAGTTCGAACGAAGGTTTGCTGGGGGTCGAGAGAAATAAAAATAATCATAATACCTGTACTTAAGGCCAGAAAGAATCTGCCTGCGAGAGAAAAAACCAGCTGCTTCAACCATTTTCTCACAAATGACTTTCTCGGCTTTGAATTCCTCTTTCCCCCGTTTTGTTTTTGGTTTTTTTACTGGGAATGTGTAAAAACGGAGCACGGTTCGAAAGAAGGTGCGGTTAGAAGTAGGCTGAAGGAAGGAACTCATGGATTGATTCGGGAAGAAGCAGTCGGAGAAGTCAATTTATAAAGATATTGTAATATTGTATGTATGTATATGAATGGACTACATTGCATTTTTCATTTCATTTATTTCCTTCTCTAACGCTATTCTGGATATATACCTTTTGTTAGAATCTTTGGCCAATGAACTTTTGAAGCTCAAGCAAATTGTGTAATACAATTTCCTGGTTAAATGAACTCTATGGAATGTATGCGTAAATTGGTTATGAACTCTTTACAGCGGCCAGACTTCAATCGACAACAACTTCCACCTTTGGTCTTTTAATGGACAAATAATTCCTTCTTTATTATCTTAAAAATTGTTCTACATTATTTTTATTTTTGCATAACGGAATACATCAAATATTTGCAAACTGCATACAAATATCTTTAGTATAAATGCTGATAATTCTTGCATTAGCAAGTCAGTCTTGTTTTAGATGTTGGACGGTTCCTATGCGCAATCTTTGTAATATTCTTTTGGTTCTTATCTTTGCCATATGAGGCTTCTAGTACTAATTACTCTTATTTCTCTGAATCAGAATTAATAAACTTTCAAAATTCTAGTTTGTTTTTGAAGGGATGGGAGATTTTTGGGGTAACATCCTTCCAGATATTAAATAATATCTGTGCAGGTAATATCTCATTATTGTCTCCATATGGGCCATTAGCATCTTAGAAGTTAATTTGCTATAAATCACTTAGTGTGAAGCTAGACAAATCTATAAGATAGAGCTGAGGACTTATTCTTTTTCCATATAATTAGTTGGATGGGCTGAAACTGAAAGTTAAGAGTAAGATTGGTGAAAAACCTCAATGCGATTAGACGAAGAGAGACAGAGTCAAATAAAATCCATGGAACTCACCTTTCCTTTCTCTCTCTATCTCTCTTTTTGGCTCACTCCACATTTCCACAGTGCTTTCATGCTCAGTTCAATTTCTTTTTAGTTACCAAAATAGTCCGGGAAACTCATGGCGGTCTCTGGAAATCTATTTTTTCTCTTTCCCCACCGAAAAGAAACACACAGTCGACTTTCCCAAAGGCTGGGTGTATTTACGAGAATGGCTCTGACTATACATCAGCGCATTCCAGTGATCTTCAGTTCCTTAATTAATATTGAATGCTCACCTTTCCCTTGCTCACATCAACAAACTTGAAGATGGCGATGGATGCACTTAATGTTGCAATTCCAATTATTCCAATTTCAATCAGCTGCATCTCGGCGCCTGACTTGTACAATAAAATCCTTCATGATTTTTTGTACCACCTTTCCTTAGACCACTTTTGAATTACGAAGAATTTCTCCCCAGCAAAATATTCCTGGTGTTCAAGTTTTCAAAAACAGTTTTGCCCCAAATTCTTCCACATGAATTTGGTGTGTCACATTTTTCTCCCCGCAATTTTTCCTCGAGTTCATGTCAGTGGTGGTAATGCTATAGAATAATACATGTGATGTGTCAATTAAGGTAAGAAATGGCTGGTTATTTCTAGAAACAAGGTAGTGATGACTCTAATTACATGTAATTCAGCTAAGATAAAAGAAACAATTGGGCTGAACGAACAGGAGTAATTCATCTATTTAAAAACTATGTTGTTCGACAGTTTTTCCGGGAATAATTGCTAACAATACTGTACAATATGTACCTGGCTACCCGAGTAGCATTGTACCTATGCCATGCCCTAAAGTCAAGTAAGACCATGCCAAAAAAAACAAGGAGAAAGTATATCCCATTCTTGATCCGGGTTTCCCCAGGAAATGATGGTGGTATGCATCTGATTGTGACTAGAGAAAGCATATTCTTTTGTCCTAATGCTAATCATCTCGGCCACGTGATATTTTTAAAAGGGAAGGAAATGGGAGCGGAATAAAAACTGTTTTGTTTTCTCCTTGGACCTCCCACCGCTCTCCTCGCTGTATTTCTTCACATTCCCTTCCCTGGGACGACGACGAGGGGGAATGAATGTCATTTACATACGCCTTTTATAATTCAGAGTAAGCAATAAAATACACGGGTACATACAGTCCAAGTGGCGTCTCTTATACATGTGTCCCTCTCTTTTCCCCCTTTCCCCTTCTCCGATTGCCGTTGTTTACAATGGCTGGAACAAGGCACAAATGACGGAGACACACACATGGATTGCAATTCTAATATGAAGGAAAAGTGTGTGGTAGTACAGCTGTTGAATTGATGATAATGCATGTGCTCCCCTCGCCAACCGCTGCCCCTTCCAACCATTTCCTCCTTCCCCAACTCATCACCAAATGGAGCAACTCCCACCAAATTTATCTTTTATATTCTAACAGCGTCTACTGAATTCTATCTCTCTCTCCGCCCTTTCATTTCAACTTCCCCACTCGACCACTTCAAACAAAAAAAGAGGGAAAAAAACATACCGAAGTCCTCCAGAAATTTCAAATGATCTCGTCCAATGTTCGATAGTGCCAAGGCCCGAAAAAGTTTAATTTCCTCGCAACTTCAATTTTCTAGCAAAGAAATCTCAGAGGAGAGAAGATCAAAGGGCCGCGGAGGAAGTAAATAAGTACTACATTTTTTTATGCTCATTCATTCCTTTAGGGTGAACAAATATCTCCCCAGAAAATTCCAAAAGCCTCTTGTCAGCTCATTGGAGATTAATTACTGCCCCTTTGAGCTGAAGGGACTTGTGCGTGCTCCCAATTTTTTTTTGCTGGCTGAGAGAAACCGATATGCCCTCCCGATCATTATTTTATTTAAAAGCGCGAGCATCAGATCCACTTTCACGGGGCAATTGGCTAAATGGGCTCATAAACGACCGAACTTCCTGGGCTTATGCCCACTGAAATTACTGGACGATTAATACAATAACCAAGTTGTGGGCAATAATGATTAGCTTCGTCTAATCAACCCTCTCTTACTGCCTTTTTTATCATCTGCCGCAGTAGTAATTCATTTTTTCCCCTCTCCAAAGCCCTACAGCCTCCGATATTGAGAATATTCACTAACAACCCTCCTTTTATCCAATTCCGGTGTCGATCCATATTTTTTGTGTGGAAGGAAAAAAAAGTAAGAGCATGACAGTTAAGAAGAGGGATTGTTGTAATAATAATTAATGAAATGGTCCGTGTTTTCATATGTCGACCACTGATAGTTGGTGAGGGGGTAGAGTGAGGGAGAGACGGTAAGGCAGAGGAAAAACTTGTTTTAACTAATTTATTTAAGCGACCAGTTATTCCGGGGAGGACGGAAGGAGAATTACTTCGAGGGAGACACAAATAGACATAGAAATAAAAACAGAGGGAGACTATGAGGAATATTGAAAGATAGGAGAGAGAGAGGCAGAGAGAGAGAGAAAGTGAAAGAGAGCAAGGAGGGACCCCGTTGTTGTCACGTATGACTTAAAAGCTCTCTCATGCACTCTCACCCCTTTTTTCTCCCCCACGGAATTTGTTCCTCGTCCCCACTAATAGCTACTACCTACCCTTAATTATACATGCTCTTTCCTTACGCACTTCATAAAGACCCAGTCATTTCGTATTTACGAGAGGTTATTTTCACTACCAGTAGAGATGATCGTATGAGACAGATAATAAAATATAGAGAATGATCGGGGAAGAGAGAGAAAGTTAGAGAGACAAATAAAACCAGAGAGAAATTCAGAGAGACAAAGAAAACCAGAGAGAGAAAGAAAACTGGAGAGAGAGAAAGAGAGAGAAAGTCAGAAAGAAAAAGAAAACTGGAGAGAGAGAAAGCAAGACATAGAGAAAGAGAAAAGGAGAAGACCATTAACCCCGAGCATTGCTTTGAGGGAGAAAATAATAAAAATAATATGGTTATTATTACTATTAGTCATATTCCCCTTATTGGTAATTAAGAGTCTGGGGAAAGGGAAGAGAGAGACTGGAGGCAATATATGCATGTGTATTGAATGAAATGAGTGCAATGTGTCATTTAGCCGGAGTGATGAGAGACACTGGGGACAGCACTTATTGTGAGGACGAAAATACACACAAAACGGGGAGAGTCATTTGGTTGGTAGTAAAAACTGAGGAGAAGGACGGAAGATAAAGCCAAAGAGAGAGATATGGAGAGAAAGTAAGGTAAGGAGAAAGTAAAGGAGAGAGAGAGAGAGAAAGTGTCGTGCATGAATTTCAAGTACACAAGCTGTTGTTTCTCCTCACCATTGAGACTCATCACTTGAATACACAATCCCATCCCCATCCGTACTTACGGAGCATGTAAAGTGGAAATTACAGATTGGAGCATCCACCTTATGGTAAAACCTCCTCTCTCTCTCTCTCTCTCTCTCTCTCTCTCTCTGAAATCTCTCTCTCTCTTTCCTCACTTTTCTCCCCACTTTGTACACTTCCCCGGTTGTTAATCCATCCTGTGTCTCTCTCTCTTTACCTCTTTCTCTCTCTCTCTTTTCCTCCTCCCACCACACAATCAAAGACAATAAATGTCTCACCGGGACTTTGACAGCCCCCGCAAATTCTGGCACTTTGCGTCTGTAATTTCATCACATTCCCTTTGCTTTTAACCGGAGTAATACGATTATTGTCAAAACTATGGAAACAACCACAACCTCTGAAAATTACTGTACTACCGCTATCCCAAACTCCTGGTTGAACTGAGCGGATGATGAGATTTGTGAATTTATTATACATAAAATCATTGGTTATAAAAGCTGAGCATGAGAGGGAATTCTCTCCCCAAGAATTTTGTTGTCACTCGCTCGTAATCTTTTAACCAATATAATTGAATTTTTTCTTAAAGTAAAAGTTTTTGATGCACGACAAGGGGGAAATTAATTTTATATATCCAGGAAAAATACTTACTATATTTTTGTCATGGTTAGAGTCACTGGAAAGTAGATCTTGTCGTGGAGCTGAATTTTCCCATCTTTCGGTGCGGATTTTCCCTTCTTGCAATCTGAAAGAAGAAAGAGCATTGATAACGTTCGTTTTTCCTGGCTGCTTGAGTTGGTCACCTTAATTACGGCCGTCAGAAAGAATCATAGCCTCCATTAATAAAAGGAACGCTTCTTGATTTTCTTGGCGGATCCTACCTAAAAGCATTTGGGAGAAAAAGAGATTGAGACGGAAACGAATGTTCCTTTTTTTCTCCTCTTCCCCAGCAGATTTCGACCTTTTTTCCCCTCAGGAAAAAATTCAATCATGTCAGTGTGTAAGTTGCTTATGTCTTGCAAAAAAAAACTTTTTTTTGTCCTCCCTTTTTTTTGATTTGTTTGGAGCGAATGGCTGAAAGGCGGGTGAGTGGGAATTACGGGGATCTTCACAACTCACAAGATAGGATTGACTTGGTTGTCATCCTAACTGCAAAAGGAGATGAGACTCTTGGGCGCACAAGTCTGGGTTGCTCCTCTCTTCATGATAATGATGATGGTTATGCTAACAAAGACAGGGATCATTTATTCCCTGGGAAATCCTGGAGGATTTGGACATTTTCCAGATGATTTCCACATGTTATGCTTCAGTACATGACCTGTTTTCCCCTTTTCTTGGCAACCACAAAAAAAACATGTTTTAAAATGCCAATATGATAAAAAAGAAATTGGGGCGTATTTGGATCATTATACAATGGAGAAAGGAGGGGCAAAATCCTTTGACAACACGATGACAACTGTGACATTGGAAGAGTGGGAGAGGAAAAGGGAAAGAAGGGAAATCAATTCAAGTGCGCGAAATGGAGAAGGGAGCGACAGGAGGTACGAAATGAATATTTCCTCCACTTCCACTTGGAAAGATCCCTCTTAAAAATTTGGGGCTCTCTCGAGCGAAGGAAGAAGACGTGACACTCCGATATTATCTGTGTCTTTTTTTCCAAGAGTTTTTTGCGTTAATTGGAACAGGTAAATAGCATTAAATAAATGATCCTTAGAAGGTTCGAGGGTCTGGGAGGAAGCCATGAGTAAAATGGGGAAAGCGAGGAAAGAGGGGAAAGTTTTTTTTTGTAAATGAGATTTTACAATGAAATTTACTTTCCTCATCGTCAATGTTTTTCCCTCTCGCAAATTGAAAAGTTTTACTTCACAACTTTTTGGGCGGCGTGATGATACTTGACACTAGGCAAGTTCTTGGGAGCTGGAAAAGAGTTTTTAATTAACAAATACCTAAATTGTATACACACACTTTCAATTAACCACGTCTTCAACGTTATCTTCCAAGCACCTCCGTGCCTTCTCATTCTTCCACGCGCTCAACAAATGTCAACAAGGGGGAATTTCGACTCAAAAATCCTTTTATGTTTCCGTGTTTCCGAACTTACTAATAAACATTCTACGGAAGAGGAAAGGTAAGATACAAAACGAGGAGGACCTACAAATTCACCTTCCATGAGAATGCCCGTCGTTGGGGGAACTCTCAGACATGGTGCTTTCTCCCAAATTATTTTGGAAGTCAGAAAATTTCATCGTGCAAATAATAATTACTCACAGGAAGATGGGAGTCTGTGAAAGCAATTAGAAAAATTTCTGCTCCTTTCTCGGTCTTCCTCCGAGAACTCAACTATAACCCAGCCCGCCCCATGCTAAAAATTCATTTACGAGGGATTAAATCCTAGAGAGCCCCAACATGTGCACAACGGGCTGTATGTGTAAATTGGGGCAAAGTCCGAAGAAATGTGACAAATCCTGCCTTTTTTTGTGAGGAGAAATAAATAGAAAACAACTTTTGGAGGCTCGTAAAACTTTAAAGCTTCCAGAAGAAGAGAAAGGGAGAGAGATAGAGGAGGAGGAGATGCAAAGAGGGAGGGATCAGGAAGAAAATTGAAATTAACGGTGTCGTGGTTTTCACCGGCGTGAGAAAATTTCCTGGGCAAACTTTCTTCTGTCTCCTCCTCCTGGTGAGAATTTGCGAAGATGTAAAGCTTGTGCTTTGAGGAAATGCGGTGAGGACGACGAGCGATTACCAAGAATTTAATATTCCCATGAATTGCTATGATGAGAGGGAGATGAGAGAGAGAGACGTGAGAGAGTTAGGGGAAGAAAGTAAGAAAGTAAAAAGGACGAGAATAACGAGGAAAAGTGAAAAGGAGCTTTTCCAGAAGGAATATTTGTTCCTAGTGAGAAGAAAGAAAGGAGGATGATAGCGGTGATAAAGACATTTCCCAAGGAATTCGTCATTAGCCGAGAGGCAATATAACAAAATCCCCGAGAATTTACACAATTAGTAATGGGAGGCAAAGGGCCAAAGAAAGTGAGCTTTATGAGTTAGATGGGAAAAGAGAGATATGAAAGAGTTGAGTCCGTTTTAACAAGTCTTACTACTCTGATTTACTGCCGCCACCAAATAACACGCAACATAGCCGTTTCCATTGGGATGGCTCTAAATTCCTTTTTTTTGCTTCCTCCTTTACCTCCAAGGCAAATGTTGGAGAAAGTCTCACAAGAGATACTAATGTAAGACGTACGTGGTAATATTTTGCTCAAAAAGTCTATCGAAAACTTGGAAGTTATCCTTGGCCTTTTTCTTCTTCTCTCCCCTCCTCCCCTAAATCTTCTTTTTCTCCACTTTGGACTCACATATACGTAGTAAAGCGATAGGAATAACGAAAGAGAGAGAGAGACAGCAAGTTTTGTTATCAAATATCTTGCTTTCTCCCCCTTTTGTATCCCGACAGCTGATCAAATGAAAAGGAAGAAAGGGAGAGAAAAAGCGAGAAATTACAAGGAGAAAAGTTGGGAAAGAAAGGCCAGATAAAAAGTTAAAGGGCAAAAAAAAAAGAACAAAAGTTACACAAAAAAATCAATTGCGTAAAAAAAGGAGACGAGTGCAAAAAAAATAAAGAGGAGTTAAAATGAGTCCGAGAAAAGGAAAATAAGAAGGGGAAAAGTCACACACAAAACTTGCATTATGCAAAAGGAGGGAAAGGATGGGGTAAATTCGGAGAAAATAAAAGTTTTTATTTCACATTGTCATAGACATAAACTCCGTTGACTTCATAATTATGACAGGAGGAATGAAGGAGAGAATTCGTGAGAAGAGAAACTGTAAATAAGAGGGGAATCCCTTTAGGAAATAATTTTTAAATTGAGCATGTTTCCTAATGGAGTCTGTCTCCTTCAAGCTAGAGTCTCTTTGTAGACATTGTCTCCTCTCATATTCCCTGGTATCCTTGTCTCCGTGTACACTGACCGGGTCTGGGTTTTACGGGCATAAAAAACGGAATGCGAAGTAAAAGAGAAATGCAGTACAATAAATTACTCATGACAACTTGAATACACTAAAAAGAAGCTCACATCTTCTCACTCTCTTTCTCTCCTTTTCAATACACAGAAAAAATGTGGAGGAAATCGAAGGAGGCACAAAAGGCAGAAGCGACAGTTATTTTTCCTAATATTTTTACACAATGTCCTTATGTTATGGGATATAGGAAAAGAAAGCAAAAAAACAGGTAGACAAAGGGAGAGAGAGAGAGGAAACAAAATTTCTTCGTAAAATTATACATAAGTTTTATAATTACATGTAGCACTCATCCCATATGTTAAAAAAGGGGGGAATAATAGGAATCGATGGAAGAAGGGGCTTCGGAGGAAACCAAAAAGAGGATGAGGAGGGAAAGAGTTACCTTGCTGGGTAATAAGTAGCATAAATTTCCCATCAGGGAATCCCCCAATGTAGTAGAGGAGAGTCAAGACGCTCCAGACGTATTGATATTCCTTCCGTGTGCCCTTTTTTTTCTCTCGTCTACCTCCAGCCTCCAGCAAGTCTTGGTGTAAATCTCTACTTGCTACTCTCGACTCCACCAAACGCTCATCCTCCTCCATGGAGGCATCCAGCCAAATCTTTTTTAGATGCTACAACCAAGAAATCGGGCATCCTTCAAAATTTCTCTGGAATAAATTCTGATTACGTGAAAATATTCCCAGATCCACGGAATTTTAAAGCTCCAACCCATTCATGGAATAGATAGTCCAAAGTGCTGGTGGGAAATTTTTAATGAACAAGCTCAAAGTGGATGTTTCAAATCACAATTTTGGTTAGCGATACCTAATTGTTCGAGAAATTATTTTAATTTGTTTTTATAATTATAATTGCTTTATTGTCAAATCTTAACCACATATTTATACTGATTTCCATAGACAGACATAAATATAAATTTGACTATATACAAATAGAAGTATTTTTTAATTTTGTTTTTTTAAATATAATATGATATGTTTTTTTTTAATATTCGCTGTATATTTGTACAAAATTTGGGCTAGACGCAGTAATTTTTTACCTACGATAATAATAACATGTCTGGTGGTAGGAGGTTGTCTTTGTCAGAGGATAACTGGTAAAGGGCTCTTAGGATAAAAAATTGAGCGTATTATTAAGGTATTAACATGCATCGGGACATGGGAATCTGGGTGGATAAAGGGAATTATTAGGCAAAATGAGATCCAGGGAAGGAATCGACAAAGTGTGGGGCGTAATACCCGGAGAAGAATGGCTGATTCATGTCTCTGTGTCTGCTTTGTCTCTCTCGAGTGACTAATGTTCAATGTATGGAATAATACAAACACACACGACCGTCCTTCTTCCACCCTTGAATTCCTTCCCCCATAATTCCCTTTGTCTCACCTACTTCTTGGGAGAATGTATGCACTAATAATGTGAGTCAAAGATCCTTTGTGCCTCCTCATTGGAACATCCTTGTAAATGGAGGGAAAGGAAGGGAGAAAGAGAGAGAGAGACAGGGAGAGACAGAGAGAGGGAGAGGGAGAAAGGAAGCCAGTGAAGCGGAAGTTGAAGGGAAGTTCTTCCTGGGGATGAATCTCCTTGTGGCTCTATTCCTTGTGGGCTAATATTAATAATAACCCTTGCTCGTACTTACCCAGCGTGTTAGGAGACTACAAGGCTCTGGAGGAAGGTAAGAGCATAGTTATGATTGTTATTATGGATTCTAAGGCCAAAGCGTGGAAAAGGAGGCAGTGAGGAGGAAATTCCTTCTACCTCCACATTTTACATCTACTCCATGGCATTTTTTCGGGAGCAAAACAAGTAATTACCTTCCCCAAGACTCCATTTCCTTCCTTCCTTCTTCTCCCCACAAAAAAAATGCGCATCATCATAAACAAACAAAAAGGAGGAAGACATATTCAGAACCAGGATTGTAATGGGCAGGAAAGGCTACGAAACAACTGGGGAGAAAAGGTCTCTTATTCCCCTTCTTTTTTTTGCTGTTTTATCAGATGATGATGGGAAATATTAGGGAAATAATGGTCACAAAAAATTGACTAACATTACATGCTTGTGGCCATGCCCGTTTCGATTCCTTTGTCCCATTCCCTCTCCCGATTTCCCCTTGTCGTCTGTCTGTGGGTTGGAAAGGGAAATATGAGGAGAAATGGGACATTCCTTTGTGTGCGTGGAGTTTCCATAGAAAAAATTGGGAGGGGGGAGATCCTTTACACGCAAATATATTTTATTGTCAATTCATTACGCTATTAAAGGCTTTTAGACCATAAACAATTTGACAGACACGCAAGATATTCATATGGAGGGACATGTTGTATACGTGTTTTTTTGCGGTTATAAGGAAGTCTTTTTGTGTGAATAAAAGGTCCGGAGAAGGGGATAAACGGTGTATGTAAATGGGAGGAAGCTATTCGGAGAAATCATAGCCGGGGCCTGCCATTTCTTCTCGCTCTCAGCCCGACTTTCTCCTCGGGAAAGTACATAACTTATTCCACTCGGACTTTATCTCCTTTTGTGGAGTTCTCGCTCCTCTTTGTCTCTCCGTCTCCGAGCAAATACATTGTACTTTCACCCACAGCCCTTTTTCCCTCAATCTACATCGTTTTGTAAAATCCTCGCGCTCTCCATATCAATTGCTCATTCTACATCTCCACAATCCCCCCTCCATCTTCTCTCCACTTTTTTCGAGAGAAGAGAAAGTAAAAAAAAATGATTTTTTCCCCAAAAGAAAGTGAGCAACAACACAAGAAAGTGTATGAGAAGACGATTGTACTTGTCATAAAGGAAACTTTGAAATATGTAAGTCCATGGATTCTCCCTCGGTGACTGTGGCGGGAGAGAAGGAATCCGAGGATTTCACTCCCATTATTATTTAATGCTACTTGGGGATATTAGATGAAATATTTTATATTCCGTATAATATTGCCTGTGTCGCTTACCTCTTTCTCCGTCTTTTTTTTTGGTCCTTTAAAGACACTTTTATTCCTATTCGATACAGTTCTGTATGTATATGTACATATTTTTTTAAAGAAAAGAACATACCAACAGAAGGATTTGTGTCACAAAGCTTTTTACAACATTGATTTTCTTTCGTTACCGGCTTGCCGAATTCCACGTCAAAGAATACGTCAGTCCTTGTTTAAAATATTGCATTGGGGGGAAGGAAGAGAGAGATATTGAGAAAAAATGTATATATTTGAATTTTAATCCCAACATCTGTCGTGAAGCCATCACCAGGTTTTCCACTCCCTTGTTTCCGTTTTTCCTCTTATCCAATTCCTTTTTCCCTGGAATTGCATGGAGGGGAAGATAGGGATGGGAAATTTTAGGAATTTTACCTTACACGCTTTCTCCCTTCCAGACTGAAGTTATGTCCTCTGGACGTTGGGTATGGAATTTTCCATTTGTAGATGCCAAGAGGTGGACTTGTCTTTGTTTAGTTTATACATATGAGTCCTTGTGAGAGTGAAGCCTTTATCTATCCAACAAGGGAATCCCAGTGGATTTACGAGGCTGTCCCATCCAAGCTTCCCCCTTGTTGTTGTCGGTTCAAGGGACCTGGGGATTCCCTCACGATGTGGACGGCACTGGAGGATTAGGAATGAGAGGCTCCGGCCGTCATAATATGACCGAGACCTGTCAAATCAAAACAAAGTATTGTGCCCCCTTTTAAAAGTCCACTTTTATGCATAACAGATGAACAAGGACTACTTCGTGTGGGTGAAGTAAGTCCAAAACTATCCGTATCTCTTTTTTTCCTTCTCTCTCTCTTTCTCTCTCTCCTGCGTTTGTTCCTCGGATCCCCCGAAAAAGGCTTGAATGTCCCTCCTCCGCCCAAGAATGTTCATCGGGAAAGAATGTCATCTTCATAACTCGCATGAATGATTCCTTAGGAGTCTTTTTGTGTAAGCGTTTAATAATCCGTTTTCCCTGGATCTTCCTTAAAAAGTTCAGGTGAGGCATGTCTCAGACAATCACTCACATTCACGGACGTCATTCTGTTTCCTCCGTTTCTCTCCTTTCTTCATTTTAGCCTTTTATCTCCAAGTACCTCCCACGTCGTTTTCTCCTTGACGCTCTCTCTCCCTTTATTTTCCCTTCTCACTTTCTTTCCTTTCTCCTTACATCCTATATCTCCTTTTAAGGAATCCCGCTCCAGGGAAATAAGCTTTGCGTGTGTGAAGTCTGTCTTTTTATCTAAAATTTTTCCCCCTCCACAAGGAAATTGGAAAGGATGTAGGAGTGTATTAGATACAGTATGAGTGTGTGTGTGCAAGTAAATAATTTGGTTCCTGGACATCTTCCAACCAATTTTCAACTTGGGTCTTTTTCTCTCTCTCTCTCTCTCTCTCTCTCTCTCCTTTTTTGGTTTCCTTCCCTTTTCTTCCTCCTCTGTCCCTCCCTTTCCATCCCTCCCTTTACACCTCTTTCACTCACCCTCACAGCGGGTTCCTTGGACTAGTAAATGTGGGATGGGACTACTAAAGGGAGTAAAGTGAGGAAAGATGCACTTACCTCATCTTACGCCTTGTTTTCCGCTCCTTCCCCGCTTTTATCTTGACTTTCTCCCGGGAAAGTATTCCGGGACGGAGCGGGTTGTGAGAGAAGGGATGAGTCAGCCGAAAGGAAATGAAAATTGTGTGCAAGGAGTGTAATGACAACCTTTGGCTACATTGTCTATACGAGTGAATTTTGATTGATTATGGTGGCTCCGTGAGCCGGTTTTCTTGGCAAAGGAGATAGGAGGG
>JAQGBT010005583.1:0-14041 GCA_034698585.1 Disparrhopalites patrizii
GTTAATTAATCAATATTATTATTTTTTTGCTAAGTTTTCTATAACAGCATCTCACTATAACAGCACAATTTCATGCTTAGGTAGGGTGCTGTTATAGTGAGAGTCAACTGTATGCACAATCATAGATGCAAATTCCTTGCTTGGAGGGGTTTTCTTTATAGCCCCCAAAGCAAGATTTCTCGGGAGGTTGCCGGGGTAAATAAATGCGGATAGATCTGCTGCGTATCGATTTCGAGTTGGCGAATTTCACGAGTTCTTGTACAGATCAATACATCGTCTGCTCTTCGTATGCAAAAGCAATCAGCGTGAAGTCATTTCGGTTACTCTATACTTTGGTGTCCCTCAGCGTTCATTCAATTAATTCAAGGCTTCAGTTGCAACATAGGTATGTATGATTATTTTTACGCTCGACACCAGCAAAAAAGTCAGAAGATAGCACTTGAGGTGTCACCTGATATTTTATATTTGATCCTTGTACAAGGAAAATTCTTTCTAGTCACTGTGATAGAAGGAGGTCGACAATGCATTTGCATACGTATGCACATTTCCCATTTATTATACAGTCATCTTGGGGGTATAGAATTACTTTTTCTATAAGGAACGAGAAGGGCCGAGGAGACGAACGGAGATACGTCGTAAACACGTCGGAAAATCTACCTGCGATTTTTCCCGTGTAATCGGATAGATTTTCAGAAGATTTTCTAGACCTTTCCCGGTGTCCTGTTTTTGCTTGATATTTGATAAGCAGATTATGCATGTGCAGTTCTTGACATCGATAAATACAATTATGTCCGACAAACTGACAATCATTAAACAATTGCACGCACTTGCAGATGCCATTTTGTTACCCACACAAGAGGGTATGACGTGAATTAAAAAATAAATAAACCAATTAATTAATTAAATAAAATATTTGCTGTTTATTTATTGGTTCGTAAGTAAAAGTAGAAATAAATTGTTAATTTAGTGTATTTTATGTACACGTTTAATGTATTTATCATGAGTGGGAGGTACCAAAAAGGATTATATACCAAAAAGTTTAGATTTAAGGAATATCAACACCATTCTTTTATGAAACTCTTGGTTAGGTTTCCTCTTAAAATTTAAGGTGAAAAATCATTTGTATTTGTTTTCCCTCTGCTGGATGGATGAGTTAAAATAAAAATAGAATCTGCAAAATCAAAAGCGTTTCTCAAGTTGCCGAGGAAAAGCTGTCAAAACAGTGTAGATTGTGGTGGTTCCAAATCACGATTTCGATGTTAGATTTGCAATCAAAGGTGGAATAAATTTATGTATGTCAGCCATTTTTGGATGATGCGAAGTTTGGCTGTAGCATCGTAGAATGCACATTGCACATAATTCTGTTTGATACCCCGAACATGACCATAACTATAATTAGTGTTACGTTGACATACAGTGGAGTCTCTCTATAACAAGTCTCTTTATAACAACAATTCTATATAGCAACATTATTTTTTCCACCTTTCGTACATGTAAAGTACATATTTTATGCTCTATATATAGCAACATTTCCCAGTAACAATATTTTATCCTCTTCCCTTCAGTGTTGTTATAGAGAGACTTCACTGTAAACGGAAGCATTCGTTCCCGAATGGGCGCATGCTTAATGTCAGGAACGCCTAACCCGGGATGCAGGAAAAGCAGACTCAGGATTCGTCAGTTGGGTTCAGAGTATCCGATGAATCTGTAGAAGCTGAAATATCCACATATATTAGGTATATATTAGAAAGCCGAAATTATACGGAATTAACTGGAACAGAATAAGAAGATCGAATTTGATGGCAATTCAACTAAATTTCAGACATTTCTGTAAGAATAGGAAATGGATGGGGAGTGAGTTGTATAAAAATGATTTCGATATAATATTTACAAGTACAAGCTATTTTATCCCCATTTGGCCCCGCCTCCGCGTCATCTAGCGGTGCCCTCCGGTAGCCATCATAGCGGTCGTTGATGAAGAGGTCAAAGTTCCCCCACATGGCACAAAACCACCCAAGGCCCATGATGACAATCGCCACGACCAGAATCACACCCACAAGGGCAAAGATTTCTAATCTGCATCGGACAATGTTTGCACATTTTTAAATTAAATAAGTTCTAAATTGTACCAGGATTTCCTTTTATCCATTAAAGCAGTCCTTATCTACACAAGATTTTATTTCTAGCTAAAAATTATATACTTGAACTTAAATTTGTATACGTATATGTATTTTGATAAAATTCGTACTTGGTTAAAATACCAAATTTAAATAATCAATTTCCAAATGATCATCATCGTAATTGGGTAATCCAGCTAGCTAAAAATTTTCGAACTTGAAACTGAATTTATTAGCAAAATTGTTATTCACAAAATCAGATTGACCCGATAAGGAACTATCGAAATAGCGCAATTAGCTTACCCAGTCAAACCTTTGGCGGCAACAACGGAGTCGCTAAATGTGGCACTTTGGCCCGGGGCACAATCCCGCTCCTCTTCATTCGGACACAAAGCCTTGGCACTTGCTACTGCCACCCAGGCGACAATGGACCAGTGAATCTGGTTTCTACCTCCAATATTGAACATTGTTCCAAGTACTGTAATTTCTATGACACGGGCTTTACTGGGACAACTACTGCCATGTCAATGAGGGAAAAGTGGGGGAAATTGTGCATAATACGTGACTTGAGTTTAACCCGAGATGACTGACCCTCTTATGGAATTGACTGCGTAAAAAAGGCAGAGTGGGAACATTTGTCCTAATCATATCTTGTCGCTATCGGGGGACTTTTTATCATTCGATAAACGGTTGAGTCATGTCCGTTTTCTTTTTGTGTAATCCCCTTCCATTGTATTTGGAAGCATGCGATATGAAACATGCTTTAACTCCCCCGCATACATACACATGTATATATATATGTATATATATATATGTACATACATATACTTATCGGTTATCACAATGAATGCAACATTTCAGTATATAGGCAAAACCGTTATTTCCCATCCCATATATACAAATATTACATACTTCTCACTATATAATATAAAAATACAAGGTATACCTACACGGCACTTATCGCAGGTCAGGCGTCAAATGTATGTACAGAGAATTAGCCTGTTTTATTTTAATTTAATTTCTTCGTGAAAAATAAGACATTATGTATTTATTATTTTTATGTCTCATCTTTTACATTAAGCCATAAACATTTGAATAATAAATGAAGCAAATTAGTTTATTGACACTTTAGAGTAGATTTTCACAACATAAAAGCATACCTAATTAGCAAAAAGAGAATTTCCCGCCAAAATGGGACACATTTACTTTTATCAGGGATGTAAAATTTTTAATTTTCTCTGGTTTATGTACAAAAATTTGCGTTTTTAGCAACTCTCCTGAAAATTTGCATTTTATCAATTTCCCTGAACATTTGTATTTTTACCAATTCTCCTGAAAATTTGTACTTTATCAATTCCCCTGAAAATTTGTACTTCATCAATTCCCCCGAAAATTTGTACTTTATCAATTCCCCTGAAAATTTGTATTTTTAGCAATTCTCTTAAAGTATTTTTAGCAATTTTCCTGATTTCGGATCTGATACGATCGACCTCTTGTTCCCCCAAAATGTGTATATCACTCAGAAACGGAAAAAATTCATAGAGTTGGAACCCAAAATCTCCATATTTTTTTTAAATGTCCAAGACCTACTCGAAACTAAAGACGCAAAGATAAAATTTCTATCGGGAAAATACGTATGTGTTTCTGCGATAGAAAGCATACGTTTTGAGAGCATGCATTTCTCCTGCAAACAGTATTTATATTTTTCGGTAAGAAACACTTTTTTTCAATACAAAGCATTGCTTATGCGTAGCCATTAAAATGTTTACGTAATTTCTACTGACATTTCACGTGCTACTGCTTATTCTGGAGTGCGTGCGCTGAGCAAATTAATGTTGCAGCGCGAAATTATAATCTTGGAATGTTATTTTTAATATTTATATATTTATAATTCAGCATGATTAGAAGTGTTTTTCTGGCTCTTGGCGTGTTAACACGCGAGCTTCCAACAAGTATATAGTGATACCTCTCAGCAGTTTTATAATGTGTATAATGTGTTTTTTTTGGGGGAAAGAAGACAGCTTAACCCTTTTTTCCATCTCCCATTTAAATCCCTACTAAACCACAGGAGGATGAGTTCACGCAAGAAAAAAAAGGACAAATACAAGTTTTAAAATAAACAGATTTTTACAGTCGTATATGCTAATATAACTTCACGCTGCATGCAAATTGCCAATTTCCCCTCATCATTCGTTAAAACACTCATGCAAATCTGCCTCTTCCATTTATTTTTCTAAGGTATGTTTATACATATACAAGCACTTGTTACGTCTGACAAGGTAAATCCATTACGAACAAGACGCTTAAAAAATACACACACAAGCATAGCATGCATACAAGGAAGAGCAAATGTGCACCTCTATTGTTAAAGTATTGGACACACCTTATGGGAGAAGGCGTGAATTCTTAATTACAGTCGTGAACCACAGACAAAACGCGTGGTTTTATAATGAAGAACGAACCGAAACACAAGACAAACACTTAAATATTTGAGTATATATAAAGATGAAAAAAGGAACCACCGACAAGTTTTAAACGAAATACACTGGACGTGTACAAATCTGCATGTTTTTTTATGGCAGCTCAAAATTTATACTTCATGAAAATTCCAAAAAAAATCAGCACTTTTATTATGAGGACCTTGAGTTCATGGTAAATCTACAGTCGCAGCTTAAAAGCCAGGCTGGAAGAGACGAATTAAATAGTCCTCCTGGCTTTGTCCTTTATTTAACTGGATATAGCTTAACTGATTGCCTTTTTCGATTTTTTCGCCAACAATTTTATCATTAAATCAGCATCCTTTGATTAGACAGATCCAACTGAATTAATAATTTCCCCTGCAAAATTTCGCAAAATATCCAAGTGGCGTCGAATCTAAGCCATGACATCCTGGACACTTTTTGTGGTAAATTTTCTTCGTGTTTTATCCATTTGTTTTATAGAATTCTTGTCCAAATTTCCATTTTTTATGTGTTTAAATTTTATTCCTCTTATTTGGGACGTGTACAAACAATTTAGCTACCTATAAAATATTTATAAAAATTATCTACGTATAAAAACTACTACAGGTGGCGCTGGCGGTCGCTGCTATTTGCATTGGTGCAAGCGCAGAATCTCCGGCGGAGCGCTATTGGTGGCGAAAAGGGAATTGGACCAGCTCCTTCCACCCGTCCGAGGCTCTCTTCATCGATGACTCATCTCCGGATCATAACCAGGTCCAACCCACCAATTACGTCTGCCGTGCCCTTGAGGACGGGGAGAGGATCCCTGGGACCTACACCACCACGACCAATCAGTGCCACGTGGGCGTCGAAGGGAAGGAAGTGACCGTTCCGCAGGGGAATTTTGAGATCCTGAAGCAGGATGCTCCCGAGCGGTATCAGTGGCATGGGAGCGAAGGGGGACAGCTCATGAATGGATCTGTAGTTGGGGGTTTTGCCCGGAATCAGGAGCCGTACTTTATTTGCCGGGCCGAAATCCCGGGGGAAGGGAGGCTGGCCGGGAAATTGCAGCCCAGCACCCGGGTTTGTAGACTTCCGTGGCAGGGCGGGGAGAAAGGCTTTGATAAATATGATGTTCTTCAAGAACACGCTTATTTCCAGTAGATAATACATAAATATTCCATAAATAATAATAAATCGTATAATAACAACTAAAATAATTTCTAAGATAGAAATGTCTTGGGAACTGTTCGGAAGAAAATTGTATAATCACCGCCCTTTTATTATTCATTCATACGTATTCTTAATATGTAAAAATTTAATTGCTTGAATAAAATTAAAGTTTTATAAATTAGAACTTTACCAAAAATATTACTTGTATAATACAAACAAATCACATTTTGTTGTGTTATTGTGCGAAGACATTCAATTGTTCATTTTTCCTAAACAGCTTTTATACGTCAGTTAATAATTCCAAATTGTTACCACCATTAATCAAAGAATAAATATTTTCCACGAGTTTCAGACTCTGACGTAATTTCTCCTTCAGGAACCTGCTAGATCCCCTCGTGGGAGTGGTCATCTTTTAAAATAAAAATAAAATCATGTTAAGAATTCAATTGTTAGAGGCTACTCGTAAAGGGCAAACCATGCAACATTTTAAAAATATTTTATTTCCCACAAAATCTAAACTTACAGGGGTAGTATTCTGCTCATTTTCTAATGAAACTTCTGCATCCCTAGAACGGATACTTTCGAAAGTGGTGGCCGTCGGATCCATTACATGTTGACTAAATGTGTAAAGCTTCTTTAAGGATAGCTGGAAATCAGGTGATTGGCATAGGAGAATTCGAGTGTTCAAGTCTCTGGTCCATCTGCGCAATATTTGAAGACCTGGAATATAAATTTTGCATGTTAGTCTATAAATACAAACTCACACGCTGGCATGTGTAAAAATAAATTTGCAGGAAACTCTTTAAAATTACGTGTAAAAAATATATTTATAAGTAAAACAAGTTTTTAAAAAATCTTGTTAGTTCACCATAATTGGCACTTTAATCTAATCTAATAAATTAAATGCATGTTTGCGAATAAAAAGCATTTTGCATGTTAGTTTATAATAACTGTGTGTGTGTGTTAGTATCCAAATTTAATTTTGGCACATATAAAAAAATGTGCATGCTAGTCTGTACAAATTTGTACCGATTAAAGTCTATTGGCCTGTATAAAAACAAATTTTGCAATTCAACTGTGCACCTGACAAATAATTTTGCACATTAATAAATAAAACATATATTTGCGTATTTTACAATTAGTTAATGTTCCACAAAATTTTAGTAGTATTCGGACAATAAGAAACTCAATTTTACAGGAATGCAACTGCTCCAATTCCTCTTCGTTCTGCATTATCTTTTTCTCCAACAAAACCTCTTCTGGACTGAATTTCAAGAATTGCGTGAGAATCTCAATTCCTTCGCCAGTGAAAAAATGTTTTCCTGTACAAATATAAATTCACGTTTAAATAGTTGCATTTAAAAAAAAACGTTCAGCGAGTTGTAATAATAAAACAAAGGACAACAAGCCAATAAGCCTTTAGCATAAAGTAAACCGAAAACTCACCAAATTGTGCAATCTGAGTCTCCGTCTGCAAGTAAGGTAAGAAATCATTCATTATAAGTACATATACGAATTTATATTTCATTCATGTCATCACGTATATCAAACTAAATTCAACTTCAGCATTACCAGTTGACCAATTCCTTGCCAATACATTTTGTAATTTGTACGTTGAACACATTTCGGGTAGGTCAAGTAGAGGTCAGCCAAGAGTTGAACGTCTTTTCTACCGCCCGCCCAAAGTCGATGTACGTCCATGTAGACGGTGAGAAATTTGTTGGTGCTTTCATACACACCGTGCCTCATGTTTTTTAGCCAGTCAAGAAACAATTCCGGAATTCCTGGGGGAGCCTTTGAGTTCTGCAATTAACAAAAGGAAAAACAATTGCAAGTACTGGAACCAGCTTAGCTTCTTCGTCCAGATTTGCTCTGCCACTGCCAAATTTTTGCCACAGCGCAGAAAAATTGCATAAAAAAATGCTCGTCCAACCTGATGAAGCATTTTGATCAAAATTTTGAATCCCAGCCTCTCCACAGTCTCTTCGGGGGGACTTTTATAAAATCCAACATTCTGAGCCATCAGCTCAGTCCTCGTCCTGGAATTCCATGTGAGTATTTTGGCGGTGAGGTGGACGGAAAATATGAGTAAAAATGAGTTCTCGTCCAACGCCCACTTTGCCACTTTGAAGACAAACACATCCAAGGCTGTCACTCGTTTTTTCAAATGCTCAATCTCCTGGCCATAATTCGGAAATTGAAGTTCCAGGAACCAAAACTGTCTGATGAGGAACATCCGGCGTTCAAGAGCCATATTGCCGTAATCAGTCAATCCCGTCAAGCTGTCCAAGGCGCTATTTACGTGCGGGAACAGAGACCACACAAATTTCATTCCCCCGGAAGTCTCCTGGCGAACGGTGGCAAAGACATTCTTCACAAAATCCTCTGGAGAAAAGACCTCATATTGTTTCGCCAAGTATTTATGACTAACACCATCAGAATTGGGCTCCGAAGCCACGGAGATAGTGCCAAGTGTCTCCAAAATATGGATGTCCTCCGCAATGTCATTTTTACGTTTCCCATCCAATTCCCGAAGTTCTTGGCGTACTTTGGGGGAAAAGGACTCTATAATGAATTCCGCGCGTTCCATTTGCGGACCAGTAAAGTGTTGGAGAAGAAAGTTTCGGATTTCTTTGGGTTTTTC
This sequence comes from Disparrhopalites patrizii, assembly GCA_034698585.1. NCBI lineage: Eukaryota > Metazoa > Arthropoda > Collembola > Symphypleona > Sminthuridae > Disparrhopalites > Disparrhopalites patrizii. The sequence continues at coordinate 8,376 of JAQGBT010005583.1, forward strand.
GTTCATTTCCTCCAAGAGTTTGGTCACCTCTTGCGGATTTTTGCGGGTCGTAATGTGAGCCAATAGACAAATAATTAAAGGATTGCAGAGGACGTTCTTCTGGAGGAAGGTCGGACTCACGTCCTGGCTGGGACTTGAACGCCATTTGTGGAAGAACCGGAAGCAGCCCCAGAAGTTTCGATTCAATTGGGGAAGATTCTCTTTCACATCCTGGAGAATAGTCACTTCCAACTTCTGTAGAAGCTTTTCACCATCATTCGCGTCCAGATCGCCCAGATAATGGGCCTGTTCCCCGGAATGATTTGTTTTGGACATCGTCAGCAAATGTGGCTTGTTATTATTCCTGGAAAAACTGGTATTTCCAACCGAGGCAACTACGAAATTGTAATCAGCGGAGTCGATTTTATTCTCGTCGATATTGTCCAAGACAAAAAGGACCTGTCCCATGTAATTCCGGATGTGGTGAATCAGGAGTTTGCAGAGGTTCCGGAATTCAAAGGCGATCAGGGATTCCCTGCGGCTTGTGATAGACTGGCGGTAGTCCATGATATGGAGGAGCTTGATCAGCTCTTGCTTCGTGTGTAACGGCGCGGCAAAGTCAATCCAGAAGATGGCGTCATATTTATTGTCGTATTTTGCGCAGTACATTTTAGCCAATTCCGATTTCCCGCTCCCTTCCACGCCGTGCAGGCGCAGATAGTTTGGGGGCCAGGTGAGAATTCGGCGCAGTTTGGAAAGATGATGTTGTTGTCCCACAAAAGTTTTGGTTGGACATGGAGGCTTAAGAAATTTTTGGACGGAACTTGGGTGCGATTTACTCAAAATTCGTTCCGCCAATTTCCCCCCGGGCGTTTGAGGATATTTCGCCAATGTGGCGGTCAACATTAATACATCGATACGGGTGAGTTTTCTGGGAATAATTGAAAAAGAAATTGTTTATATGCTTTCAATAAACTTTTTGTCTACCATTTCTACAAGAAAAACATTAAGGCATATTTTGGTAAGAATGTGGCTTACCGAAAATAATTGATTTTTGCATTATCCAGCAGATCATTGCACTCTTTAAACCAAGATTCAATATTTTTCACCTTGGAACCACTCGTCATCACGTGGAGCAGGGCCAAATGTAATTTGGAGTACGCTTTGTTGTAGCTGGATCGATTTTGCTGTTTTAAAAAATGGTGTGAATGAAAAATATGTTCATGAATAGCTTAATTTATCCAGAAAGTATAAAAGCAAGTAGCAGTTAGAAAAAAATTATATCTACAAAAATAAATTTGCACTGGGTAATGATGATTGTCCAGATTCTCTGCACAAGCTCGGATGCCCTTGCGAAGACCTGCCATCAACATCACGCTTTTCAACAGCACTTCGCCCTCATTTCGGAGGAAGGCCAGCTTTTTTATACAGTCAGCTATATACAAATTCAAAAGTAAAATTTTTGTGTGCATAATATATCGAAGGTAAAGTACAAAATTTGATCACCACCAGTTGTGCTTCATACAAAAAATGAATTTACCCAAAACAACTACCAATTCCGGTGATATTGGCAGTTGTGTAGATTCACTGAATGACATCAGGTGCATTGCTTGAGAATCGTCAGAAATTCCTCCCAGATGCCTTCCAATCATTGCCAGTGTCTTGTCCACACAGAACGCCTTCGCAACTGCACATATTTTGAGACAATTTGTGTATACGTTTTTGTATTGACCGATATTTAATGGTACACTCGGAGAATCGAATGCTTATTATAAGTATAATTTATAATCATGCATACTTTAAAATATAAGCGGGACATTTTCGAACTTACAAGTTTCGCCAGTGACGTCCTGCATAAAATGAAAAAAAAGTCAATTATATGGTTGTAAATTAAGTGTGTTTGTATCTGTATAATCCATTTCCATTACAACGTACGGTGGAGTCTCTGTGTACAAAGTCTCTTTATAACAACAATTCTATATAGCAACATTATTTTTTCCTCCCTTCGTACATGTAAAGTACATATTTAATGTTCTATATAACAACATTTCCCAGTAACAATATTTTTTCCTCTTCCCTTTAATGTTGTTATGGAGAGACCACTGTATTACATATTCGTCGAGGATGAATTGCAAAATTTGATCATCTCCATGCGGCCTTAATGCATAATATGATCTTGGTTCACGCTCACAAAAAATTCTAAGACCTACGGGGAAAATTGTACGAAAACAGGATATTTACGGAAGAATTGTTCAAAATGTGAAGCAGAATTTTTGGAGATGACAACTTGAGATATTAGGGCCGCGTGGAGAAGTTCAAATTATGTATGTACATATGTGCATACTGCTCTTTCGATATGTATGCTACATATATGTACATATGTTTAATATTTAAAAAAAGCATAAAGAAACATTTAACATATACTTATTGCAAGCATTGTTAATTTTAATTTTTTTTTTTGGTTTCCTGCAACACCCAATAGCAAAAAAAAAAAAATACAGTCACGTACAATTATTTGAGAAATTAGTTCCCAAAGACCCGGAACAGACGGCCCCGTTAATTTACGCCCCGCTACGGACATGAAATTGGAAATTACGGAGCCCAGGCGATCCTCCTTTAAATTTCGCCCATTCCGCTCGTGAGAAAGTTGGAGGAATTGAATGCATTGATAAGTGAATTTCTCCAGAACATCCAGATTTTCCGAGGAAGAATCTTCCAGGGAGTTGCCTACCTCCTTCATATTGTCGCAAATAGAATTCAGATTTGCTGGATCCTATTGAATACATATGCAATAATCCAGAAATGATTACACCTGTTTTTTCTATAAAAAAGAACGTTTGAAAATTTCTCAGGCAAAATGTGCACCTTCAAAAAGGAAAAACCGGGATTTTTCTCAAATAGAGCTTCCAAGACGGCAAATGTGGTAACGGCCAATCCGAAATTACTTGGGAATTTATTCCAAACGAGAATAGAGTTGCTCAGGTCATCCTCAAGGTCGTCTGCGCTCCTCCCCAAAAAATTCCATGGCCAGCTTCCGTCCACGTCCTCATGACACAGGCGCATTTCCACCAAGCTCCGACTGATTCTACTCCAATCTTGAGGGATAAATAGGTCCTCCCTCCGGGGAAAGTGCAAGGTCTCCCCCACATGGAAGCTCAAATAAAGGACACAGACACGCTGGCAATAGCCTTCCCCCTTTTCCAGATTTTTCTGGACCCACGGGGAGCAGACGAGGTCAAAGACATCCTGATTAATGCTGTCGAATTCCAGCATTTGCTCCAATGTCCTCCAATTACTCTTCCGAAACTGCCTTTCCCTCAAGAATTTCTGGATAAATCCAGGGATTTTCAGTGTATCCCCAGTCTCCACAGGCCCTTTGATCCAGGTCACTAGGCTACAGTCCTCCAGGATAGGGATGACCCTCTGTGTCTTCCCATCGCATTGCTGGAAAATGGCGCGGTTCTGGAACAACTCCATATTTTTGGGATCCTTGAGAAATTTATCGAGGTCTCCGAGCAGGATTTTGTTTGGAGGGAGAAATGCCATGAATTTTAGGAGATTCCAAGCATCTTTGGAATCTTCTGGGTGATTCGCTTTCATACTGGTTAAGCAGGTATGAAGGATTTCTTCCAGGACGGATTCAAACCGGGATTGCTTCAATATCTTCTGGGAATAGTCCATGCTTTCGAAGATATCCTTGACAATATCTCCAGGTGGAATCTTCTCCGTCTCTTTACCTGGAGACGTCTGATTCTCCGCCGGCATCTTCTGACCTTCCGCTGGTACTTCTGGGCTCTCTGCTGGTATTTTCTGGGCATGGCCAGGAATTTTCCGGACCTCAAGAATTGAATTCTTCTTTGACTCTGACCTTCGTTTGACCTCGGCGTTGACCTCCTCCATGATTAATTCCAGCCCCAAAGGCCATCCACCAGAAGCTTCCACCAGAAATTTTATGCCCCCAAATTTTTCTGAGGAAGAAATTTCCTCGGAAAATTTCGTTTCATTTAATTCATCTTGGTTATGTTTGTCATAAATACGGGATTTTTTGGAAATAAATTGCCGGGTCTCTTCGGGCACAAAAAGACCCACGGGCTTGGTTTCCCTGTCGCCCCAGGCACTGGGCCCATTACGGGACGTCAGGAGGAACAAAGGCATATTTTGTAAGGATGCTTTGGGCAAGAATTTTTCCAAGTCCCACCATACCCCAAGCTCCTCTTGTCCTTCTCCCAGCACTTTGTCCTTCAACCTCGGGACGTCCTCGAAAATGAATAGTCCCTTGGTAAAATGGGTGGAAAAGGCATCATACACTTCTTGGATAAATTTCGAAATTTTGTCCTCCTCATTTTTAATTTCCCGTAAATCACTGAAGGTCGCTTCTGGAACATACTCCTGGAGGACCTTGACCAGATTCTGGAATTGTGTGATGGTCGTGTCCTTGCTGGAGGCCCTGATAAAGAACACGTGTTGATGATAATTGACATACCTTTGCACATACTCTCGCACAATCTCACTTTTCCCCGACCCGCCCAAGCCGGAGAGGATATGGAGCCTTTCCAAAGGCTTTCGGTGATTCCTTTCCAGATTTATTAATTTCCTGTGTATTTCGTCTACATAGGCTTTCCTACTCACGAATTTACTTGGTGATTCTTGAATTAAGGACACATTTTTCTGGGTTAGTTTCGGATGGCACTTGCATGAGCATTTAATGGGTGGGTTCTCTTTGGACCAAGAGGAATTGCCAGCTTTTTTCCTGGGGGAGGATTTCGCCCCCAAACTTCCGTTGGGAGGCTTAATCTCCATGTTATCCCCCTGAATGTTATGTGTATAATAATTATTCTGGGATTTTGCATCAACTATTTCTTCTTATTATTTTTAAATTGTATTACCTGTTATAATTAGAAGCGTAAATTTGTAACAGGCTTTATTTCGATGAAAAAATTTGATAGGGAAAGTAACGTTTTCTTAGATAATTTACAGTATTCGTTTTGATTTAATTGTCATTTCTGATAGTGAAAGAAATTAGTATTTTTACGTAATTAAAAATATTAAATCAAATTAAGAATAATTCATTAATTAATTTAAGCTAAATTAAATATTAAATTAGGATTTGTAAGTATTTTAATTAGTAAATTTAAGTAATGTAGCAAGTTTTGCAAACGCATTCGTGGTATAGAAAGAAACTCAAAGAAAAATAAATCTTTATGAATACATTTACGGAGAAATTGGCCTGAAATTTGTTTAGTGAAGCAATAACGTCTTACTTATAGGCTAATATACTTTTATGCTAATTAAAAATCACAAAATCGACGCTTGAACGTTCTATTTCCACCGAATTAAATGACGTCAACATTAGCTGCAACTGATTTTATCTCCCCTGATCAGAAAGCATTGTTCCATCCCACGTGGATATTAATAAATTGTAATCATACAGGACGTTGTTGTCAAGATAATACGGATTAAATTCATAAGCTGCAAAACTGGTATTTTTATAAATACAATGTTTATATACGCGCAATTCTATTTCGTCATTCTTGGACATCTGTCAGACGTCGGAAGTATTGGAGGGTAAACGTTTATTTTTCTAAAAAAATAAAATAAAGGGCACCTATACAAAAAGATGTGCTCTCAAATGAGCTCAAACCGCTTTGTACTCGCACCCTTTATGTGTTCATCGACTTGGAAAGACT
>JAQGBT010005584.1:0-14040 GCA_034698585.1 Disparrhopalites patrizii
CGGGGGGGTTTGTAAACACCGTTATAGTGCGAAAACCGTTATAAGGAGGTCCGTTATAGAGAGAATTGACTGTAAATGATATTTTTACCGGCGGAAATTTTATTGTTTTTTTTTCGACGGAAAATTAAATACTTTATTCTTCCAAAAATTAAATGCCTTTTTCTTCCAAAAATTAAATGCCTTTTTCGTCCAAAAATTAAATGCCTTTTTCGTCCAAAAATTAAATGCCTTTTTCGTCCAAAAATTAAATGCCTGTTTCTTCCAAAAATTAAATGCCCTTTTCCTCAAAAAATTAAATGCCTTTTTCCAATGAAAAATTAAATGCTTCTTTTCGCCGGAAAGTTAAATGACTTATTTTCGCCGGAAATTTAAATGACTTCTTTTCTCCCAAATTTAAATACCTTTTTTCTTCAAAAAGGAACGTGATTAAAGGTGTTCTTGCAAATATTGAAATAAATGTAAACTCTTGTCCTTTTTAAGGATTTTAATTCGACTAAATGCGCGGACTCGTATCCTTAAACAAAAGTAAAAAAAAATACGAAAAACCTTAACAATTACGTCGCGGAATTTCCCTAAATGTTCTACCTTGTTGTATTCTAAAATCCTAACACGGAAATAATAAAATAGAGATAAAATGGCCAGTTAGTCCAGAATGTTACTGTGATTTATTTGCATAAAAAATCAGGCCACTTGACAAAGTAAAAAATATCTACGTAGTCTAACGTTATTCAGCGCAAAATTACGAAACAAAAACTATTTCTGAGTTGTGAACTTAGCGCGGAAAATTTATCATAATACAATTATTTCTTTTAGTATCCGATTGCAGCTCTTTTTATTAGATCCTTAATAAAAGTGTGAAAAAGCTGTCTTGAGTTTATTTTTGGGCTGAAAGAATGATTAAATATGATGGCATGGAGAAACATCTTGGGCGATAGTTTTCAGAATTTAGGCCATTTTCCATAACAAATTATGTAGCCATTTTTGGAACCAAGAATCCTATAATTTATTCGGAAATAATCCCTATGTGTATGCATGTGCAATATGTGCATCTTAAGTTGCCTTTGAGAATATTTATCAGAATCGAAAATGTTTAGAGTAAACAGCAGGGATTAAGTGGGAAGGCCCCGAACATTTTCCCCGTTGCCCGGGAACCTACAAAAATCAATGGGGATTACACCGTTGGAAAAAAAAAGTCCCGTCTAATCAATTAATGACGCAGTAGAAAGAGAATAATTAAGAGAATTTTGTTTATAAAAATCTAATCTCCGGTTGCTCCTTTGCAAGTCCACACGCTGTCTGGGAAGGAGACGCGGCTGTCAAGGTGGGACAAGCGTAAATTAAGGATGAAAGGCCCTTATTTAATTGGGGCTTTATACACAACATATATGTATGCAAAAGCAATTCTATATAATTACATATAATAAGTGGAGGAAAAAAGATTATCACCCTTGGAGTTTATAGGAAGAAGGAAACCCAGTTAAAGCAGGATGTTGCTCAGAATTTAATTATGAGGGCAGACGTTTTTTTTCTGCGATTTTACGCTCCAGCAAAAAATTGTTATTACGTTCCTGCTGTTTTTTAATCTAATTTTCCCCTATGCGATCCGTAATTGCCTTTTTCCAAATTATAAGTTCATGATTTCTGTATTCACCTTCCAACAAAAATTATTTGTCATCCCACAAATCAATGAATAATCAGTTATAATTTATTAAATCCCTTAACGTCTATTGCAAATGTTTCCGAACGAATTATCGAACGTAATTGTGTTACAAATATAATTCAATTTTTTGGTAGATTCAAACTGTCATTTGAAATCATATGATAAAGCAAAAAATAAATGCTGGAGCGACGTACTTGGTAAAGACAAAGACCAAGAGTATTCCCTTTTTTCATAAGGGAGATCAATAAGGTTGCTTCTTGGCAGTGGGACTGACCAAGGTCAATGTTAGAGAAATAATAATTGCAAAGTGCTTGAGGACATTCAGGGCAAAGGTCCGGACTGAAAATAGACCCGGAATATTTTGACATGGAAACAACTATTTAATAAGGTACAAAGGAGGGAAATGATGCTTTCTTTGTCCATATGTATTAGTGTGTATAAGGTGCTGTGTACAGTGTACATTTGTTGCCAAACGGACCCAGTAACCTTCCATTTCCATTGCATTTAAAGGACAGCCAAGGGCATGGGCTGGAAGACAAACGAGGGTCCTTGTTTTGGTTGGGAAAAGGGCAAAGTCCATCAATCAGTGACATCTTTACTCCAGCCTCTTCCATGTTATATTTTCAAAAACTGGATTTTCTACCATCTTACTCAATATCTTCAGTCATGCATAGTGCAGTGGAGTCTCCCTATTACAACATACTCGTCCTTCCCTTGATTGTTATAGAGAAATCTTGTGACATAGATCATGGATGCGTTTGGGACAAAATGAAACTAAAGTACATACGAAACTCCCATTTTAACTAGGATTTTGCATGTGGTTTAATGCAAATTACAGAATTCTGTTTAAAACTGCAGTCGAATCTCTCTATAACGGGCTCCCTTATAACGGTTTTCTCTCTGTACCGGTGGCTGAAAATGCTTCCCTCAAAAACTTTCTCCAAGTGTTAACATAGAAATTTTTGTTCTCTATAAGGGTTTTTCGTTATAACGGGTAAAATATGTTGATTTAAGGGGAACCGTTATAGAGAGGTTGGACTGTAGATGATTTTGTTCCAGCGCGGTGTTTAGTTTCACCATTCTGCCTGGTCGAAAAATGAATGCTGTTATAGGGAACTTCTAAAACGTGTATTCGAATGTTTGCTTTCTTTATTTGTCTCTTTCTCTTGTTTCCTCACTTCGTTAATTCCTTGATTTCTCTTTCTCACTATTTCTATCTGTATTTCTGTCCTTGTATTTTTCCTCGCCTGCTTTCTCTTTCTTAAGTTTTCTGCCTTGCCCGCTTTCTTATTTTTGTTGTTCTTTGTTCGTCTGCTTTCTCTTTTTAATTACACTTTTTTCGACTGATTTCTTATTTTCGTTTTTGTTCTCTCGCTTGTTTTCTGTTTCTTGTTTTTTGCTCTCTCGTTGGCTGTCTATTTTAGGATTTTTTCTCTCGTCTGGTTTCGTCTTCTTTATTTTTTTATTTCGTCTGCTTTCTCTTTTTCATTATTATTTTTTTATTTCGTCTGCTTTCTCTTTTTCATTATTATTTTTCTCACTTGCTTTCTCTTTTTCATTATTATTTTTCTCACTTGCTTTCTCTTCTTTATTTTTCTTTCTCTCACATGCTTTCTTTCTTTCTGTTCTCCTTAGCCTCCTTTATCTTTATATTTATTTTTACTGTCTGCTTCCTCTCGTTTATGATTCTGTTTCTCATCTGCTTTCTCTTCGGAATTCTTTCTTTCGCCTGTTTTCACTCTCTTGATTGTTCTCTTTTGCCTTCTTTATCTTTTTTACTTATTTTTATTGCTTGCCTTCGCTTTCTTGATTGTTCTCGTTTGCCCTCTTTATCTTTTTTATTTATTTTTATTGCTTGCTTTCTCCTTTTCGTTCCTGCTTTCTAGTTCTTGATTTTTTTCTTATCCATTTCATCACTGTTCTTTCTCTCGCCTGCTTTCTCCCCCCCAATTTGTTTCACACGTTTTCCCTTTATTTTTCTCCGTCTCCCTTTAGTATTGTCTAGATATCCTCGCCAAATATGTTTTGTTGTGCAAACGGTTTCACGGATTTCTTGTTTATTCAATTGCGTGGATTGGGATTTCATCCGGGCGGAGCATCTTTTTATCGAATTTTTATGTGATTTGATGTTTTTCCAAAGTTTAATCCCTACAAGTTGTGCATATGTTTGACCCTTATTACATGATCGTACACAAGACTATATGTACACTTCCATACTTCCTTTATTATGTATGTATGTAGGTATGTATGTATACCAGTAGAGCGGGAAGGTTTGAAAAACGTCGTAAATCATTTACATCCACATTTGAAGGAAAGCTTAATCGGGATTGCACAGTCTGGGAAGATAACCAAGCCTTTGCCCTTGGGAAAGAATAATCCCAGCAAGAAAGTGGGAGAGAATTTCTCACTGTTTTATTTATCAGATGTTGATTCGCCCACCTCGCCCAGCCTTTCCTCCTCCTCTTTGGGTCTCAATGTCAATCCCAAGCACTTTGTCACTGGCGGGAGCCATGGACCTCCCAAGGGAAGAAAGTCCCTTCATTTCCATCCATTTCCACGTAGTTAACATTTTGATTTTATTGGAATTCCTTTCCCTCCAAAAGAATGGCTCTCCTCCTCACTCGGAAGAACGTCTGGGGAGAATTTCGGGTAAGAGGCCTCTTCTGTGGATCTTGCAAGAGCCGTAGTCTACTTTTAGTCTTTTTTTTTGGAATTTCCATTCACTCTCTCTTTAGATCTTCTTTTTAATTCGTATAGCATTGAGAAGCTTCCCATTAGCATTCATTACAATGAATTACTGCATGTCTTTGTGGGAGGGATTAAAATTCTCTTGCTGCCGGAAAAGTCTTTAAGGCCACATTTTGTGAATTCTAGACGGTAGAGCACCACATACAGTTGATTCTCACTATAACAGCCCTCTCTATAAAAGCACCCTCACTATAACAGCAGCCTGAGATCCCCCCGAGAGCTTTATCAAGTAAACGGCTCCTTCTATAAATGCACTTGTTATAACAGCACTTTGCCTATAACAGCAGGGTTTTCCCTTCCCTAGACCACATTTCTCTCACTATAACAGCATTTTCTTTCTATAACAGCATTCAAACAGGATCAAATACCCCTTTAAAATTAACTTTTTCTTTATAACAGCACTTCAACTATAAAATATCGCAATTTTATTCTTTTTTCAACAAAAATTCTTCGTTTTGGGAAAATTGCGTAAATATTGAAATCATTTATTAAATTATCAATACTATATCTGAAATTTCTGTTAATTAATCAATATTATTATTTTTTTGCTCAGTTTTCTATTACAGCATCTCACTATAAAAGCACAATTTCATGCTCAGTTAGGGTGCTCTTATAGTGAGAGTCGACTGTACAGTGGAGTCTCTCCATACAGTCGACTCTCGCTCCCTATAAACAGCACCTTATATAGCATCAACTTTCGCTTGTTATAGCGAAAAACGGTTATACAGAACAGACATTTCTTTATTAACAAATGGGGAAAGTTTTTGAGGGGAGCATTTTTTGCTGCTGTTATAACGAGAGTACTGTTATACAGGGGACTGTTATAGAGAGAATCGACTGTAACAGCACCCCTTATAACAGCATGTTCTGAATAACACCAGGAAATTCGGCGCACCTTGTACATGAAATACATATTAATTGTGTTCACTATAACAGCATTCCTTTTATAACATGCAAAATCTTGGGTTACCTTGGACGCTGTTACAGAGAGACTTCACTGTATGTATATTGTTTACATATGTACATATCTATGTATGTATGAACAGTCGACTCCCGCTATAACAGCACCCTATAAATCATCAACTTTAGCTTGTCATAGCGAAAAACTGTTATAGAGAACAGACATTTCTATGTTAACAATTGGAGAAAGTACTTGAGGGGAGCATTTTTTGCTGCTGCTATAGCGAGAGTACTGTTATAAAGGGGACCGTTATAGAGAGAGTCGACTGTATAATGATGTATATATAGATATATTCTTTGTCCACTTCGTTTATGCACATTCCTTCCAGATCTTCCTCAATTTCCAGGATAGGTCTTGAAAGACACGGTGCTGGTGCGTATTTATAAGTGCATATTTGTGTATGTGTGTACATATACACATATTTGTCAATATGTAATGAAATTGAGTTGGAGGGAAGGTTAAAGGGGAGAATTTTCAATTGCATTGTTTCCCTCAAAGGATCAAGAATACCGAGAGGGAATTGAAATTTTTTAATAAGTAAACGCTGCTTTCTTCAGCCAGAGAATGAGGAATTCCTTCCAAATTTCTTCTATAGCCATTTTTGAAAGCCAACGCTTAATTTTCTTGAGTTAAATCCTAAGCGGACGTAAGGACAGCGAGATTTCCTTTCCGAGGTTTGTGCCTACCCGGAAATTCGGGCTACCATAGGCATACAGTGGAGTCTCTTTATAACAACATTCTATATAGCAGTATAGCGTTCAAAAAATCGTTATAACGTCAGGAAATTCACGCCACTGGTATGTAGAAAGCATATTTTTGTGTTATATAACAACATTAGCCAAAAATGTCGTAGCAAAATTTCTGGTTCCGTCGGATGTTGTTATAACGAGACTCCACTATATTCAGAATTTCCTCTTTACCCTTTGTTGGTGAAAATATAAAATACAGTGGAGTCTCTCCATAACAGCACCCCTTATAACAGCATGCTCTCTATAACGTCATGAAATTCGCAGCAGCTTGTATATAGAATACATAATAATTGTGTTCTCTATAACAGCAAAATTTTGGGTTCCATGAGATGCTGTTATAAAGAGACTCCACTGTAATATATTTATGTATATATACATACATTATATATTATTATTATATTATTATATTATTCTTATATTACATTATATATATTATTATATGGGCATACCCATATAATAAATACTCCAGTTGACTCTCCGAATAGCGGTCCTCCTTATACGAGGTCTCACTTAATAACAGCACCAAACAATGCTCCCCTTAAAAACTTACTCCAGTTGCTAACTTGGAAACATGTTTTCTATGACGGTTCTTCTATATAGCGGGCAAAAGTTGCTGCTGTATAGGGTGCTGTTATATAGAGAGTCGACTGTATACTATTGGATATTCAGCTCTAAGTTTTCGATAGATATTTACAGTGATTTTAGTTCCTCATCGATTCCAGTTACATTTATGAGTATCAATTTGAGCATACCAAGTTCAATTTCAAGTTCGACAATGTTTAGCTAAACACTCGTGCTTGACAATTCGAGTTTTGTAAAATACTTACAAGTACAGTGGAAGCTCTCTATAACAACTCTCCTTATAACAACTTTTTCTCTATAACATCTTTATTTTCCAGGCTTTCGTATATGTAATATACATATTAAATGTTCCACTTAACAAATTTCCAAAATAACAAACATTTTTGCCCTTCCCTACAGGGTTGTTATAACGAGAGTCCACTGTGTTACAACAACACCTACAAGAAACGTTTACAGCCAATTCTCTCTATAATGGACCTCCTTATAACGGTTTCCGCACTGTAACGGTATTCACAAACCCGCCCGAGACCATTTCAATGCTAAAATCTTCCTCTATAATGGTTATTTTATAACGGTTTTTTCGTTATAACGGGGAAGCTATGAATCCCCGACCAATAAATGTACTTTGCTATAACAGTTTTAGGCCACGCCCTTACAGGTTTTTTCAAATTTATTAATCTCCCGCCATAAATTCCTTTTTGCTATAACGGTTTACAGGCCACGCCCTCGCACGCTATACCGGTTTTTCGGTAATTTTGAATCCACCGCCATTAACACCGTTTTTTAACGGTTTTCCTTATACCGGTTATTCGTTATAACGGTTTTTCTGGCTGCTTTTTGCTAAACCGTTATGGCGAGAATTGACTGTATCTGGTGTACAGTCGACTCTCTATATAACAGTCTCCTGTGTAACAGTACTCTCGTTATAACAGCAGCAAAAAATGCTCCCCTCAAATACTTTCCCCATTTGTTAATAAAGAAATGTCTGTTCTCTATAACAGTTTTTCGCTATAACATGCGACATTTGATACTTTTTACAGTCGACTCTCTCTATAACAGTCCCCAGTATAACAGTACTCTCATTATAACAGCAGCAAAAAATGCTCCCCTCGAAAACTTTCTCCATTTGTTAACATAGAAATGTCTGTTCTCTATAACAGCTTTTTGCTATAACAAGCAAAATGTGATGCTTTATAGGGTGCTGTTATAGCGAGAGTCGACTGTAGTGTGCTGTTATAGCGAGAGTCGACTGTATCACTTGTTACATCAAAGATAAATTGCGTACATACATACATATATACTCGCAATTTTCACGTATGAGCTCAATTTCGAATTCATTCTTGGATCACTCTTCCAATTAAGAATTTGATAATTTGATTAAACGAACTTGAAAGTTGTAATTATTTAAAATTGGTCCTGTAACTAAGTTCACATTTTGTCCACAGACCGATTTGGAAATTAAATTTCAATTACGATTTGAAGTGAAAACAAAAAACAGTGAATGAAAACACAGGAATGGATGAGCCTATCCAGCAGTGATTTACAATATTTTCACCCAGAAACAGTTTTTGTATTTGTTTGTATACAATAAATTGAGTTCCCCTCTCCATTTATCTCCTGGTGTCATCTGATCGATCAGGGGAATGAAAAAAAACCACGAAACAATCCAATCTTTTTCATCCAAACAAACCCCAAAAAAACCAAAACTATTGATGTGATCCCCCCAAAAAATATTTTATTATCCGATTCCAACTTTTTTTTACAACCATGACAGAATATTTTCCTGGTGTACCATATGATTTATCACAACTTTGCATAATTCCATTTCTCTCCCCTCCCAGCAAAAAGTTTAGGAAGTTGGAGAAAAAAACATATCCCATAAAACAAAAATGCGGGTCCTTTATACACATCGTTCGTGCCACGTGCCAACCACATTATATAACGAATTATATATACATATGCAATTTCCTTGGAAATCTTACTTAAAGGGTAAATTTATGCTCATGATACAAATATTGTATTTTTTTTAGATATTTATGCCTGTAATCCCCCCAAAAAAATGTTTGATATGACGTCTATTTAATGGAAGGCAGAAAATGTTTTCTGTACAGGAATTACATGAAATTGTACATAGCTACGGATAATAGAAAAATGTACCAAGAAAAGGAAGAATATCGTTTATGGCCACAATGCAGAATAAAGCTTGAGCGATTTACTGTGTGCCGTCAGAAAAAAATGGCACTTAAAAACCGATGCACAAGAAAATGTCTAGGAGAAAGCGGGGAAAGTACCCTTTTTTGTCCGTATAAATACGTAACGCGTGTGTGTAATAGGAAAATCAATACAATGCATTAGATCCATATTCTACTTCTTTCTCCCCCCAAAAAAAATTGTATAGAAAAAGGGATATTGAATTATAATAAAAATATTTTGCTCCGCCATCACTTAATTCTCCCTTTGCTTTTACCCTTTAATGGAAATAGAGAAAGGGAGAAAGTTGCTTTGGTTATATACTTTTTTTTTGTATTTCCCCAACACAGGACCTTCAGATTCCTGAATCCACTATGGTTTATTGGGAAAAACGGCGTTGGTGCACTTTACTTGATCTTTACCTCTTTGACAGGATCCCCGGGAGATGATTTTAATCAGCTCTTACCACCAACATTCTCTATTCCCTGCCACTTTCCTTTGTCATCTGTCAAATTTCAACTTCCTCCCGCCTTGTAAATGGATAATGGTAAAAGCCCCATAATTTTTGGAGATGGGAGAAAAATAATTCCATTTGGAGCAAGCACGCTTGTCAAATGAGAGGGAAAATGATTGTTAGAGACTATTTTGGTATAGTTGCGCATAAGGAAAGGTCGTATCATGAAAATTTTTGCAATTCGCCCGATAGAACGGCGCGCTTTTGGGCTTGTAAATGCTTTTTTAAATTTAATCCGCTTTGAAACTGAAGTGACTTTGGTTTACTGTTGCGTATTACAGTGGAGTCTCTCTATAACAACGTTGAAGGGCAGAAAAGAATATTGTTACAAGGAAATGTTTTCACTCCATGTAACTTGGCATTTATGTTCATTCTATTTCATAATTTGTCTTTTTTTTATTTCGTCATTTGTCTCCTTTTTATTTCGTCATTTGCCTCTATTTTATGATTTTATTTCATGTTTTTATTTCAGAATTTGCTTATGTTTCAATGCATAACTTGTCGCTTTATTTGGTTCCATTTTGTTTCATTGTTGGGCTCCTTTTTATCTCGTTATGCATTTACATCCTGTTTTTTTGTCCCTCTGTAAGCTTCCTTTTTATTTTGCAATTTGTCACCGCTTCATCTCGCTATTTGTCTCCATTTTATCTCGCCATTTGCGTTTATTTTATTTGTCTCTGTGTCTCACTTTTATCTCGCCATTTGCGTTTATTTTGTTTCAACATGTTTCTGTTCTTATCTCATTATTTGCCATTTTTGCGAAGCTATTTTTGTCTCAGTTTTCTTCCCTTTTTGTGTTGCCTCTTAGTTTTTGATGTATTTTTCTGGCTTTGTATTTATCATTTCCGGGGTAGAAGGTTTTAACTACAAATATTTATAATTGGGAAAATAACGGACGAGAAAAATGACTTCATAGGACGGTCTTCTTCTTACATTCCACAAGGGACTGGTCGGAAATTGAGCCCTTGCTTCTGCCTGTACCTGACACATGAGGCCATTTGCTAGTTTCCTGTACATTTTTCTGGTAACTAAACTGCTCACACAATGACACATTTTCTAATAATTTTTCTGATTTTGTTTTTTCTTCTCTTTTTCCTGTTTTTTTCTTTTTTCCGATTTTGTTTTTTCCTCTTTTTTCCGTTCATGTTTTTCTTCTCTTTTTCCCGATTTTGTTTTTTCCTCTTTTTTCCGTTCATGTTTTTCTTCTCTTTTTCCCGATTTTGTTTTTTTTCTTCCCTTTTTTTCGAGTTTGTTTTTTTTCTTCCCTTTTTTTCGATTTTGTTTTCTTCTTCTCTTTTTCCCGTTCATGTTTTTTTCTTCTCTTTTTCCCGTTCATGTTTTTCTTCTCTTTTTTCCGATTTTGTTTTCTTCCTCTCTTTTTTCCGTTTTTGTTTTTTCTTCTCTTTTTCCAGCTTTGTTTTGTTCTTCTCGTTTTTCTGCTTTTGTCTTATTTTCTCTCTTTTTTCCTTTCTTTTCCTTCATGGTTTGGTCTCCTTCTTTGGTTTGTATTTTTGTGATTATGGTAGTTTTCATATCTTGCTTTATTTTTACAAAAAAAAAACGAAGAAAATGAAGAAAGAGACAAATTTCAAGGGAAAACCCGAAGAAATCGACAATAAACATAAGGAGGCATGAGTACGGTAGAGAGATACGCGTGGCACAAAAGAGACAAAAAATAAAAAGACGGCTTGGCCCAAATTGGAAATTTGGCCAAAGAGTGATACGTTGGGTGAACATTTTCAATGGCGATTAACATGGCGAATCCCCCGAAATTTTGTTTCGGGGGGATTTCGAGTGGCTAGGATTGCTCTGAACATACTCCCTTGTCCGAGGAAAATCCCTGTACGGGTACTTCATGTGGAAACGTTCCTTTGCAAGTATTCTTTTTTTCATTATAATGTTTTACAATATAATTGTAAGCACAGTAGCATATTCTTGGAATACTTCATTTGAGACTATTGTATTTTAATTTTCGAGAGCGAAATTATAAATCAAATCATAATCATCTTGAATGAGTGAAATTCTGTCAAAATAAAGTCTTCAATGACAGTCTAAAAATTTGAAAGACTACTCCGTAGCACTGGCGCCTACGAAGTTTCTACATAACATTACACTCTCCAAAGGATTAACATTGTCATATACCGACAGGGGTTCTTTCATCATGGAAACTGCGCACTTTGGCATATTTCATTCCACAATTATTCCCGTGAATTGCTTTACCCATGGCCATATTTCCTCCCTTAAGAATATTTCCGAAGATAATAACATTTACAAAAGTTTTCCTGCAGATCAAATGCCTCCCCTAAAATTCAATTGCTGAACATTCCACGTGTCAACGTTTTTTGCTTTAACGTGACGACATTCAGCAAATAGATTATCGTCTTTCTCAGAAAAAAGTTACTTTCCCCCAACACACTCAAACGTGTAGTTACATTTTAAACTTGTATTAATTTGTCGTTTTCTCAGAATTCAACCTTTCAATCCCAGACCATAGCCATGTGTATAAAAAAAAAAGAAGAATGAGATTCGTACAATGTCTGTTTTGGGGAGAGGGGAAAGTTCTTTTGTCGAAAGATTTCCAATACATAACATTTGACAGTAGAAAGGATTTTAGTGTGCATAGTTTGACGTAAGCGAAAGGAAAACATTTGCCAAAGAGGACGATATAAGCGTTAAGGAAAAAAAACATACATACACAACGACGGAATGAGACGAGAAAACTCAAGTTGGAGGACAGAGGAAGAGAGATAAACACAGAGAGAGACAGACGAATATGGAGACCTCCAGAGAAAGTAGGAGAGGAAAGGAGAAAGCAGCTGAGAGAGATAATGAGAAATAAGAGAGAAAGCGAATAAAGAAAGGTGGAGTGAGAAACGTCAGCAGACAAAAAGCGAGTGAGAAAATAGGAAAGAAAACTATGTTATGGAAAAAAGAAAGAGACAGAAAGTAAAGGAAACAAGAGAGAAAGTAGGACAGAGAAAAAAGTAAGAAGAAAGTGATAAAAACAAAGTGCGAGTAAAAAAAGGAAAAATAGCGACGGAAAAAACAAAAATAGAGTGCAAAAACCGAGAAAAGGATGAGAAAGAAAAAGAAGTATAAAATCAGACAGTTACAAAAAAAGCGACAAAGAAATGGAGAGAAACAGAAAAAAAAAGTAGCGACAAAAAAACAAAATAAGAGAGAAAGCAAAAAACAAGCAGAACAGGAAAAGCAGAAAAGGATGAGAAAGAAAAAAGAGAAAGACGGGTCAGGAAAAACAGAAATGGATGAGAAAGAAAAACGAGAGACAGAAAGAAAAAGAGAGCAAGAGAGAATAAATTAAGAGCGAGAAAAAACAGCAAGAAAAATGGAGAAAAAAAAAGGACGTCAAAGAAAAAGATAGAGTAAAGAGAAGAAAAAACACAGGATAGAAAGGAAAAAACAGAGAGAAAGAGAAGGACGGAAAAATATACAAAAAAAACAAAAGGAGAGAGAAATACAGAAAGAATGAGAAACGAAGGAGACTAGAAAAATCGTGAAGGAGAAGCAGAGAGAAATATAGAAAAAGTGATAAACAAAAAGAGACAGAAATATAGAAAAAGAGAAAGTGAGAGAAACATAGACAACGAGAAAAATAGAAGGAGAGACATATGTTGAAAAAGAGCGAAATACATGAAGAGAGAGAGAGAAGGGAGAGACAAAGAACGAATTAGCAGTGTAAGCAAAGCAGAGAAAAATTTATGGAGACTGAAATAGAGTGAGAGACAAACGGAGAAGAATGGAAAGCGAACTAAGAAACGAGAGAGAAGAGAAAAATACCAAAAACTGAAAGAGGGAGAAGAGGGACAAAGAGTAAAGGAAAAGAAAGCATAAAAGACGAGAGAGAGAAAGGGAAAAAGTGAGAGAACTGGTGAAAAGGGAGGATTGTTATGAGAGAATGAGAGAGAGAGAGAGAGAGAGAGAGAAAGAGAGAAGATGGACGAACACATGGGCTGCTCAAAGTTTCCTTTATGTCAATAATGGGCAGAAGAAGGAAGGAGCTTGACGCAATAATGAGATTAAAGTAAAGTGCAAAAGTTTCGCCCAAGAAAGGAAAAGACTTCCACACATCACAGATGTAGTCAAGAAAAAGGGGCTCAACAAGAATGGGGAATGCTAAAAATAAATAAACAGGGAAATCGGGATTTGTTAAGGAATGGAAAATACGATTCCAGGAGGAAGCTAATGAAAAAAATGTGACTCAATCATCTTGCGTGTCTACAATAATAACGACGTTTGACGAGGAAGCAATGCATTAGTTTTTGCTTTTGGTAAACAATCAATGTAGGCTTAATCGGAGACGTTTGGGCGGAGAAATAAAGCAATTATGGAAGTTTTCCTCATGATTCTGATAGACACATCCGTAAAAAGGGCGGTGAATAGAGAAATAAAGAAAAAATTAAACGCAAGGGAGAGAGAAAGAGAGAGAGAAAGAGAGAAAGAGAAAGAGAGAGAGAAGGAGAAAGAGAGAGAAAGAGAGAGAGAGAAGTTAGAGAGTAAGAGAGAGAATGAGAAAGAGAAAGAGAGAAAGACAGAGAGAGAAAGAGAAAGAGAGAAAGACAGAGAGAGAAAGAGAGAGAGAAAGACAGAGAGAGAGAGAGAGAGAAAGAGACAGACA
>JAQGBT010005585.1:0-14038 GCA_034698585.1 Disparrhopalites patrizii
TGTCTCTTTTTTCTCTCGTTTTTCTCTTTTCTTTATCGTTTGTCTCTTTTCTCTCTCGTTTGTCTCTTTTCTCTCTCCTGTGCTTACCTTTTCTCTATTTCCATTCTCTCGTTTCTTTTTCCTTTTTTCGGTCTCTTTACTCTTCTAATTTCCCTTATCTTTCCCCTTTTTTCTCCCCTATTTTTCCCCATCCGCCTCCCATTTTCCTTCTCCATATTTCCCTTTCTGTCAATGTTGGTCTGCTTTATCCCTTTTCCCACCTGTATGTATCTTTATTTTTCTACCATATTTTCTCTCTGCTTTTTTCAGTTCTAGTATTATTTTTTCTCTCCTTCTGTTTTTGTCTTTATACTTTTCGCCTCCTTTGCTAATCTTTGGCTATCTTTCTCTATTTCTATTTAGTTTTGTTTACCCTCCTTTCTTTCCATCTCTCCCTTCCATTTTCTCTCGCTTTCCCTTTCTTTTCCTCCAGAATTCTCCATGAATAAGTGGATAACATTATTGGAATTTGTTGTCCTAGGCTTTCATCTCTAACTACAAGCTCTGTACGTATGTATGAGGTCTCCTAAAAAAAACTCTTGAATAGCCGCTTTCACAAAATTGCACCTCCTTTTTTTTCCATGGTAGAACCATGAGAATCCCCGAGATATTAATACTGTCAAGGTTCTGCACCAATGAAAAAAATAAAATTGTCTGCAGTGGATTTTATATTTGCTAATCCCCGCTCTCCATACATTTTCGTCCCACTCCGAAAATATCGTATGGACGACACTTACTTGCTCACAAAACTTCCACACAGTCCTACATACGAATTTGTATGAGCATTGCATTTTTGAAAAATATTTTTTCTAATTTCCTCCCAAAGAGGGGCTCACGATCCGCTAAAAAAAATTGGAATAAAAAAGTACAGAAAAAATGGTCACGGTATTAAGCACGGGCTACGAAGAAATAGGATGAGAAAAAGTGGGGAAGGACAAAGACCAAATGAAGAAACGTTTGAGGAGAGAAAGGGTTAGCGTACCTATGATTACATGTGCTTATATAATGGGTAAATACACACATGTGTATATATATGGAAAAACAAAAACTCCCATATATTTATACACACCCTCAGCCGTCTGCCGGACATAATCTTCCAAATTTTTTAGACCAGCGAGTCCCATAAAAAAAGCATTGTGCCCTTATAAAAAAAAAAGGTAGGGGCGAGAATATTTGAAATGTCTCAGCACTTGTACCTTTGTATACACTGTATAATATGGGCAGGTACTTGGGTATATGCAGCTACCATTATGAGTAATAATAGCCAACTTAAATGCAGGAAGCCCCGTCCAAGGCTATACGTGTGGATGTGTATGTGCACCCATATTCATTTGCTCTGGCTCTTTTTTCTTGTTGATCCTGAGTTCTTCCCATAAAAATCCTCTTCAATTCAAGGGAGAAACCTCTCAAATCCTCCGTGTATGACCAGACAAGTTGGTCAATGTCTCCCTATCTCTTTCTCTCTCTTTCTCTTTCTACCCATTTCCTTCTCTTTTTATCTCTTTCTATCTCTCTGCCTCTTTCTCTTTCTTCCTCTTTCTACCAATTTCTATCTCTTTCGCTCTCTGTATCTCTCTTTCTATCTCTGTCTCTCTTTTTCTCCCTCTTTCTGTCTCTTTCTCTCTCTTTCCGTCTCTTTTTTCTCTCTCTTTTTTCTCTTTCTCTTTATTTCTCCATTTCTTTTTCGCTTGCTTGCTCTCTTTATTTCCTCTCTATTTCATTTTCGCTTGCTTGCTCTCTTTATTTCCTCTCTATTTCATTTTCGCTTCCTTTCTCTCTCTATTTATTTGTTATTTCTCTCTTTCTTTCTTTCATTCTTTCTTTCTTTCTTTCTTTCCTTCTTTCTTTCTTTCTTCCTTTCTATCTATCCCTCTTTCTCTCTCTTTGTTTATGTTTTTCCATTTTTCTGTATTTCTTTCTCACTCTCTATTTATTTTTCTCTCTCTCTTTCTATCAAAACTTCTTTTTCACGCTCTGTCTTATCTTGTTCTCTATCTCCTTTCTCTGCTGTTCTCTATTTCTCTGTTTTCTTCTCTCTCTCCGTCTCCCTCGCCCTTATGGCGTCTCTCTATCTCTCTTTGCCCTTCTCCTTGTATCTCCTTCTTCTCTCTCTCTGCTCTTTCTTCTCCTCTCGCTCTTTCTCTCCATTTTTATTTCTCTCTCTCCTTCCTTTTCTTTCTCTCTATCTCCCTCTCTGCTTGTCTCCCCTCTCGGTCTCTTTCTCTCTATCTCTCTTTTTCGCTCCCTCTCTCCCTTTCTCTCTCTCGTCCGTTCTTTTTTTCGTTCTCTCTGTGATTTTCTCTCTCTATACGTGTATGTACCTCTGTCTCTCCTGGGTGGACTATGCATTTACCCATTTAAAAATGGTCTCCCTAAAGAAAAAGGCATTGAAAAGAGAGTGAGTGAGTGGCACTGAGCACTCTCAGCTGTAGCGTGTCTCTCTACATGTGTGGAAGGGAATTTCTGTTCCACTGAATAACTGGCTGACAGAGAGGGCAGAAGTATTAGAGGAGGAAAAAAAGACTGAATGCACCATGGAAATGGTAGAGCCTCTTCACTTGCCTCCATATCCATCTCCTTCTGCTGTTCTGCTGGCATGAGAGCTTTTTAAAGAGAGCAAGGCTCGTTCATAGCCCAGTAGTTCTCTCTGGATGCCGGAGTAATGAACGTCGGGTGCTGTCCAACTCCTTCTTGTCATCCAAAAATCCCTGGGAATATCCAGTATTTCTCAGTGTACACATCGGGAAGCTCCTGTAAAATATAATCTTCTAAAATCAATTTCATTTCGTTTTCCAAATTTATTTTGGAGCCATAAAACCTTTCTTTTTGTCTCTCTTTCTATCTTGTCTGTCTGTATTTTTTCCTTGTGAGAAGGGAGAAGTGATCGCAATTTGCCGGTGAATTTGAACGGCGCTTATAATCTTTTGTGAGTTCTCTTGTAACAATAAGAACGTGATTGTATTGGAAAAAAAAGTACGGAGTAAATTTTCGTCTTGTGTTGTGAATATTTTGGTGTGGTTTAAATAGTTGAAATTTGCTGATTTTAGGGCAAAATTTCATGAAAATTTTGGTGTGAGTGAATTACTCAAATATATTGAGGGAAAAGGAGCTCTGGGAAATATTGGACGGTGTGAAAAAAAAGCGGTAATTATTTCAGAAATTATTCCCGTTTTTAGTGGAAGTGTTGAAAGGAATTTGAAAAGAGGGAAAAGTCAGTGAAATAAATCGGAAAAATCGGAGTACCAAAATTTTGGAATCATTTTGCGAGGGAATTTCCGTCTGTGTGATTGAATCTTGAAGCCTGAAGGAAGATCTACCGGCATTGGGAGCCACAAAAAAGTTGGAGAATTTCCCTTTTCTTTCTCCTGTCATTTTCTGCCCGAAGTGTATGTGTTTTGTGAAAAAATAATAATCCGGGTTTTTTCTGTCTTGTTCTTTCTGCCACTTTTTTGTGTCCCTTTTTTTTGCTCTTGTTTGCTATTGCTGTTGTGGTGCCTTTCTTCAAAAAAATATCCTTATTTTTGTGTATTTTTCCGAAAGAATTGGTGTACATTTATTTCTCTAAAAATTCATTGTGTAAACAATCGTCCATTTTCTTTTTTTTTTTGGACGGAAAAATAAATACAACAAAAACACACCAAATTATTTGTACTTTTTTTCTGTGGAACAATGACCACTTGACGAAAAGCCTTAATATAAAGATAGCCAAAAAGAGTGTGTTTGTGTGTGCTCTCGCAATCGATATTTATTGCCGTAAGTATTTCACCCTGTTATTCATATGTGTGTATACATATACTCTCACAATGACTTGAGGGAGGAAGCATCAAATCTTATCATGTCCAATCAGCCCTCTAATTTCAGTTAATTAATGTCCCATAAGCTTGATCAGGAAGAAGCAATTTCAAAACGTGTGTACCTATGCACATTGTGTATACGTATTCAAAGGCTGCGTAGGATTGAACCAAATCTGATTCTTCATCCTAAAACTATTCTTCGCTTTAACGTTTACTTTCCCTTTAATCCTTTCTTCCTTGTGGACATCATGCTAAATACTTTGCTCCGGCATAGCTTTTACGTAATTTGGAACAAATATGAATTTTTGCATTAAAGAAAGGCTATAAGGGTGTTTCTGTGATTTCGATCCAACATTTTGCGTAATTATACGTTTCCAGACAATGGCCATCTCGCCATTTATTCGCTCTCCCTTTCTCTCTCTTTCTCTCTCTTTCTCTCTCTTTCTCTGTCTTTCTCTGTCTCTCTCTTTCTATCTAATTCTTTATCTCTATATTTCTTTCTCTCTCTTTCTTTCTCTGTCTCTCTCTTTCTATCTAATTCTTTATCTCTATATTTCTTTCTCTCCATTGCTTACTCTTTCTCTCTCTTTCGTACTCTATCTCTCTATTTCTTTCTCTCTCTTTATTACTCTTTCTCTCTATTTCTTTCTCTTTTTTCTCTATATCTATTTCTCTTTCTTTCTCTCTATTTTCTTCTATTTCTTTCTCTTTCTCTCTATTTTCTTCTATTTTCTTCTCTTTATCTCTTATCTCTCTATTTCTTTCTCTTTCTCTCTATTTCTCTCTGTTTCTTTCACTTTCTCTTTCTATTTCTCTCTGTTTCTTTCACTTTCTCTTTCTATTTCTTTCTCTTTGTCTCCAATTTTCTGTATTTCTCTCTGCTTCTTTCTCTTTCTCTCTGTTTCGCTTTCTTTCTCTCTATTTCTCTCTGTTTCTTTCTCTTTCTCTCTATTTCTCTCTATTTCTATCTGTTTCGCTCTCTTTCTCTCTATTTCTCTCTGTTTCTTTCTCTTTCTCTCTATTTCCTCTTTCTCTTCATTTCTTTCCGTTTCTCTCTTCTCTCTTCTTTCTATTTCTCTCTTTCCTCTTTCTTTTTCTCTTTCTTCTCTCTTTTTTTCCCTTGCTCTCCCTTGTTTCTCTTTCTCTCCGAGTCTCTTACTTTTTCTCTCTTCTCTCTCTTTTTCTCGCTCTTCTTTCTCTGTCTCTCTCTCTGCTCCTACTCTCTTTCTCCCCTTTCTCCCTTGCCTTGCTCCGCTCGCACCACTCTTTCCTCGTCGCATCTACTATGCTTTCATCGTCCTGCCTGTGTAACGTTTCCCGATGATTATTATTTGTTTTTGCACCAATTGATCCTCCTTTGCTCGTAACCTCTAATAGTCAATATTGGTATGTGGTGTGCTAAATCGCTTTCCCCTTATTTTAACACTAGTAAATTGGCGAAATATACAGTTGTTGGTTATTATGCGGCTGGGGCAAGTATGCTTAGGGACACGCGCTTCACCCCTTCTAACACATACACGTAATTGGTCCTTTACATAATTGGGGATATACCCAGGGATTGTAATTTTTGCGAATGTTTGCATACATATATGTATGTACATATTTATGTACGGTTAACAAATGCATTTGTACAAGGTATACTCACATAGGTACCTACATATGTACATATAAGGTACACTTACATATAGGTATTTAATACCAGCGTAAACACGCGTACAGGTTATAGATAACTGTTTGAACAAGTTTTTTCCCATTAAAAGATTGATTGACTCGTCCTCTCTCTGTCTCTCTCTTCATTTTGCGGAGGGTGCTGCTTTTTGCGCCATTACAACTTTTTTCACACCTTATCAAATTGGAAATCGAAAGTATGCGAAATGACTGGGGAGAAACGTAATCGAGTTTGTGTTGAGTAATTATTTTTTTAAATAATGTGCTTTAAGCTCATATCTCTCTCCTTTCTCTCGGTTTTTCTCTGTTTCTCTCTGTTTCTTCTATTTTTATTTTTCCTCTTTTTATCTCTCTCCTTTTTTTTCTTTCTCCAGATCAAACAGTCTTGTTAATTTATTTAAAGAAAATTATATAGCAAAATAATCTTTGAATATTGCTCCAAGCATTCCATTCCGTCCCGATATCATCGCGTGCCACGTACTATTACTTTCTGAAGCATTAAAATCTAAAAACATACTATGATAGGAGAACACTTGAATAATAATGTTAATAGCAGAAATTTGACTGATAAAACCCCATTCCTATCTACCCCTTTCGTGCCGGCATATGAGTATGCCTAATGCCAAAGGAATTGATTGTTCCCATATACTGCGTGTACACACACAATTTTTACGCATATTGTTGAGCCCAGTTGGAAATATTAATCTATTTTATGGGCCCGTGGAAAGGCGTTTAGGAGCTCGTAAATTTTTATGAACACGTATGCAATTTTAAATAAACTCAATACTGCTCAATACTGCTTTACTGCAACTGGGCCCAACGGAATCTGCGTTGGGCTGTGCAGGTGGAAGGAGTTTATGATGGCACCGTTTGCTATAATGGCCAATACATTTTTCTGATAATGCCCCCATCATCACTTTATATCCTTTTTCAATGATTTGAATGGTCTCAGATTGAAAGAAATATTTTTGAAAAATATTCAAAATTTTCTTCATTATGGTGCATTTGGAAGGAAATATTTTTCCGTTTTTTTAAATATATATATTTGTATATATATTTTTTTTAAATTATAGATATATATTTTTATTTTATATATATATATTTTAAATTATAGATATATATTTGTATTTAATAAATATTTTTTTAAATATATTTATTTTTCATATTATGTATAACCAAATAGAACCGTTATGGAATTATTTTCATATGCAACGATGAGAAGAATGGTCAAAAATAAGGGAAAATCCAATTGACTCTTTCGTTGCACTTTAAAGTCATCATTTATATCCGAAGAATGTATAGGGCCGTGCCTGAGCTGGGAAAATGGACCGGACAGAGATAACTGGAAAAGTTGATAAAGGCCATATCTTTCTAAAATGATAATGATACACCAACAGCCCCTCAAAGCACGAAAGGAATATTAAAACACTCCAAGAATAAGATGGACAAAATTTAAATAGAAAAAAAAAATGTTTTCATTTGCTCCTGCCGTCCATAAATAGGAGCCAAAGCTCCTTCACGTCATTGAGGAATTTAAGTTGTAAAAAAAAAGTGTAGAAAAAAAATTACTCAGAGCCATTACTTCCATTCAGGATTTAGTCAAATAGGTTATGACAGGGCAATAAATTTGGTGATACCCAAACACTTACGAGAATAACCACATTTCCCATCCGACTTCCATTCTCCAGTATGCGGGGAAGAATAAGCTTTGATCGACAGGATTTTTCTCAGAAAAAAAAACCAATATTTCATTCCATTCTATTCCCAAAAAAATGCTGAGGTTTCTGTAGCAAGGACATGTGACAGTGACACAACTATATTCTGTCCCCATGGATATACATACATGTATACTTTTACAATAATAAATGGAACTATGTGTTGACAACAACTTACATCCTTTGATTTTTATATATTCCCTGGGACCTCCAGCTTTTTTTGTGGTTGTGGTATTTGTCGAAGAAACTTGTAATACGTATACCAATGGAGGAATGCTGGGCACAATGCATCATTCAAACATTCCATTTTGTGTTGGTGCTTTCCCTGCTCACATCACTGAACCTTTGTCTCTTTTTTGCTGACTCTTTCGAAGGGGTGATCCTGGAGATTTATCCATGCCAAAGAAGAGAGGAGAGAGAGACCATGGGAGCCAGAGAGACAGAGAGAGATACAGAAAGAAAGGCAGAGATAGAGAAAGAACGACAGCAAGAGATACAGAAAGAGAGATCGAGAGAGAGACAGAAAGAGAGAGACAGAGATATGCAAAAAGAGATACAGAAAGAGAGATAGAGAGAGGTACTGAAAGAAAGGCAGAGGGAGACATGGAGAGACAGAGAGAGACACAGAAAGACAGAGAAAGACAGAGAGAAAATAGAAAAGGAAAATATAGAAAAAAGAGAACGAGAGTGAAAAGAGAAAAAGAGAAAAAAGAGAACGAGAGTGAAAAGAGAAAAAGAGAAAGAGAGAAAAAAGAGAACGAGAGTGAAAAGAGAAAGAGAGAAATAAGAGAAAAAGACAGAGAGATATCTATAGAAAGAGGGACACAGAAAGATGCAGAAAGACAGAGAGAGACAGCGAGATATAGAAAGAGATACAGAGAGAGATGCAGAAAGAGAGACAAAGAGAGACAGAAAGAGAGACAGAAAGAGAGACAGAAAGAGAGACAGAAAGAGAGACAGAAAGAGAGACAGAAAGAGAGAGAAAGAGGGACAGAGAGAGAGAAAGACAGAAAGACAGAGAGAAAGGAGAACGAATTTGACAACAAAGGACAGAATGTGTGATCAAGAGAGGACAAAGAGACAGTGATCAGAGAGAAAAGTATAAACAAACAAAACAAGAAAAACGTAGGAAAAAATAGAGAAAGGGAGATAGAAAAATGTAGACAAACGAGAGAGAAAACGTGGGACAACGAAAGAGGGGCGATGAGGAAGATAAAGATTGTAGCAAAGAATGAAGGAATCGAACAAAAAATGGGGGAAATGAGCAGGAAATACAAAGGGATGTAGAGAGAGAAGGCAAGGAGAGATAAGGGAGGGAAGATCAAAAAGAAAGAGCAAGAGTGAGAAAATTTCGTGAGATGCCGAAAAAGACTCCGAGAATAAGAGAAAGTAGGAGAGAAAACAAGAGCAATTTCTCTCTCTCTCTCTCACTCTCTTTCTCTCTCAATCTTTCGTCTCTCCTAAAAGAGAGTGTGACAGTTGATCAATACTTTTTATTATGTACTGAGTAACTGGGGACACATCTCATTAGCACTCTCCCCTCTCTCCCTCTCCTTAAGAGCTCTCTTATGGTCTCCATCCCTCCGTCCTGTTTATAGCCTCCTCTTTATTGGCCAGAGAGTGTCACCAGAAGATTTTCGAAGAGAATGAGAATTTCCCCCGGAAATAAATCACTGGCGAATGCCTTTACGTCCCCATTAAACCGGAAATTTCCCCTTTCTTCCCCCCTTAAATAAGCTCCTCTTTACCTTTCAATCCTCGCATCTTGCGTGACCCGAATTTGACCCGGTGAAATTGGTCAGCCACTCCAAAATGACCTGATGTTGGCCTATTCTCATTATTTTCCTTTTTTGATTGGACAGAAGTCTTTTTATTATTCAACCTGTTCCTTCTGCTGCCCATCATTTTTACCTGGCCAAAGAATGTCATTTTTGGAGGAAGATAAAACACGATTTTCTTTTTATACTGAAAATTCTTTATTCTTGACACATTCTCCCTTTTTATTATGAAGGGCGGTGAAGAATTCCTTTTATTCTATAACAATTTTTTGCTGGTAGAACACGGCAATTGTGTGGGACATAATATTTTTTTTATTTACTCAATATAATATTGTGGGGATACGTTTATTGGTATGTCCTTTTTTATTCCTGTTTCATCCAATGAAATAAGGAGAGAAAGAGCCGACACGGATAGAGACCTTGTAATACAAGTTTGATGAAACTCCTGTCCAACTGCTATGACTGGAGGAATGTAATCCTGTCATAAGAGAATAACCCACACTTGTATGTCGTATAATGGCAAAAGGAGAGGAAAAAGTTTTTCTTGTGCAGTCAGATCCGTCTTTTATTTCTCTCTCTTTCTCTCTCTCTTTTTCTCTCTCTCACTCACCTCTCTTTTTGGACAGGAAGGGGGTAAAAGTAATAAAATACCGTCGGAGGAGAGAACAAGGACGGTGAGTTTAATTAGTTGGACAACTTTCCCAAATGTTGGTTTTAATTCCTTGTAAAAGCTTTTTGCGCCCAATTCATTTCATCTGATGCCAGAAACTACCTTTTTCCCCCCATCGTAAAAATCCCCAACAGGAACACTGTCACATGACAAAAATAGAATCGGAAAGAGAAAGAGAGAGAAAGAGCCACATGGAGAAATTATTTTTGAAAAAAGAAAGGGAGAAAGACAGAAAAACTTAAAAACACTTACACGTAATGGGAGAGAAACGGAAAGTTGGGAGAGACAGTTACTGCAGAAATTATAATTCGGTGATTGAAGAAAATGAAATGGTAGAGATGAAAGTACTGAGAGAGAGAGAGAGAGAGAGAGAGAGAGAGAGAGAAAGGAAAAAGATCGTATGGAAAATATTTTTTTAAATTACTAATAAAACACGACACAAAAGAGATATTATTGGAAACAATTGAAAGGCGAATACATACATATATAGATGTAAATGAAAGACAGACGGATAGATGCGTCAATGACAAATTCGGAGAGATACATTTGAAATTTGGAAGACATAAACGACAATGTACAGATAATGGATGGACATATGACAGACAGACCTTGGAGAGACATGTAAATGACAAATTCTAAGAGACACTTTTGTGATTTGTGAAAGACAGATGTAGAGAGAGACATGGGAGAAGTATAGATGCAGACCGGGAGAGATAGATGACAAAATGATAGACAGATTAAGGCTAAGCAAGGACGGAGGGAACCAAAGGAGACGGTGAGGTACGCGGAAGTGATTAAAATGAAAGACAGTAAGGAAAAAGATACGCCAAGACGAACAAGACAAAAAGCGACAGGAAAAACACAAACAGCGACGGGACAGACAAAAAGAGCCAGAAAATAAAAACGACGGGGAAAAGAGAAAAGCCGACGGGAAAGACAAAAAGCGAAAGGATAAACACAAAAAGCTACGGGAAAGACGTCAAGAGTCAAAAAAGACAACCACGACGGGGGAAATGCAAAAAAGACAGGGAAAAGACACAAAGCGACAGGTGAAAGACAAAAGGCGACAGGAGAAAACACAAAGCGACACGTGAAAGACAAAAAGCGACAGGGAAAAGAATCACAGACAAAAAAAGAATAAACAGACAAAAATAAAGAATAAGCCGCAAACGGTGAGCAAAAGCGCATACATGTTGAGAAAAAATTCTAAAAAAAAATGGGAGAGAAAAGATATCCTTGATGACGTCTGACGTCCATCAAACGCAAGTGATCTGCGTTTTTCGCGTGAGGTCCCAACTTAATATATTTGTTCTGGCCATCCACGTCTATTTTTAGGAGCATCTCAAGTACCTCCCTCATCCATCTGAAGTTTGGATAATGACTTACATAAAACTCTTAAATCAACTCTTATCTTACCCCCCACGCTTTACCCTGCTTGTCAGCACTATAATGCATGTATAGTTATACATTATATTCCCCATAAAAAAAATTGTCCTCGACCTTAATGAAACACCAAAGAGTGGGAATTATATAAGGAAGGATTTGTGGGTGGTAAAAATCACTGAGGGACTGTGATTTTAGTACCAAAAAAATGGACGTATAGTATAAATATATTTTCTATATGCACAGTTGGATTTTTTATATTTTAAATATTTGTTTTTTTTTTTGTATTTTTTATATCTGTTTTATTTTGTATTTTAAATATTTGTTTTTTTAATTTGTAAACAGCCTAAAGGAGTGTTCAAGATGGAGTGTGAAGTGACTTCCTCGCCATCGGCGTACGGGGCAAGTCGGACGAACGGCGGAAGTCCCGGCTCGGCCACGACGGCTGCCTCCCGGAGCAGCTCCGGCAGTGCCAAGTCCCAGCTCCACGTTGACTTCCTGGACAATGGAGAGGTGAAGGAAAAGCGGGAGAAGTACCTCACGGCCAAGTACGGAAGTCATCAGATGAGTCTCATCCGCAAGCGATTGTCCGTCGAAATGTGGCTCTACGATGAGCTCCAGAAGCTCTTCGAAGAGGTTAGATTCCACTTTTTTCTCCATTTTAAAAAATAATAATAATAATTCCTAAAATTTAAAAATATCTCCCGGCCCAACCAACACAATTTCCAGGAAGACCCCATAATTCTTCCGATTCCTATGATAATAATAATTCCAGGAATACATAGTATGGAGCCACTTAATGGATTGTCCTAATGGATTATCAATAACTTAATTAGGCTAAAACCTCCGCAGGCTCATTTCATTATGCTTTTTTTTTTATTCCCGTACGATGTGGGACAACCCTTTAGATTTTGGACAGATCCATGTAATTACCCCAATTTTTACGGGTTATTTCCCTCAAAAAATTTCAATGGTAATGACCAATTCTTTGGGCTGCCAATTTTGAGGTGGAAATCGTATATATCTGTAGTATAGCAAAAAAGGGAAGAAAGAGGGAAACGTTTTTTGGCACTGGCATCCCCATTTCACATTCATAATTGATTGGGCGTGGACGGGCGGCCGACGAATGTATGGAGACCATAGCTTCGGGCATCATGGGGAGATTTCATCTGAAGGAGTGGAGAGGAGAAAAAAAAGAGCAAGAGCTATAATAGACAAAAAAAGAAGATAAAACGTAGGAAAAGGTATTGTAAAGCGGGATGAAAATCTCCAAAGGCAAAGAAGATAGCAAAATAATGAACACAAGTATATAAAAAGACGGAGAGAAAAGGAAATAGATAAAAAGAGAGAGAAAGAAAAATAGATAAAACGAGAGAGACAGAAAAATAGAGAAAAAAACAAAGAGAAATGGAGAAAACGACAAGAAGAAATAGATGAAAATACAGAGAAAAAGAGAGAGGGAAAGATACAAAAGAAAGAAAGAGATAAAGAGAAAAGAGAAAATGATACAAAAGAGAGGAAACGAACAGAGACACAAAGAGATAAATAGAAAAGGATACAAAAGAGAGCAAAAGAACAGAGACAAAAAGAGATAAAGGGAAAAGAGAAAACAACAAATTAAGAGAAACAAAGACAAAATAAGAGAAACAGCGGCAACTAAATAGAAATAACGAGAAGAAAGAAATAGAGGGACGACGAAATTGCAAGAAAAATTGGGAAAGAGTAGAAAAGAAAGAGATATTGGATGAAAAACAGGGAGAAAGAGTAAGACAAAAAGAAAGAAAAGGAAGATAAATTAGAACATAAAAATGAAAAAGAGGAGAGAAAGAGATGAAGAGAAAAATGGGGGGTGGGAGAGAGTGCAAGAGACACAAAAACTAATTCTTCTACTCAACTCCAAGAAAGAAAAACTCTACAAAGTTTTACAGTGAGTTGGAAATGAAATAAAAAGTTGAACGTCGTAGTAGACACCCGTTCCATGTGAGAGTCTTAAATAAAAAGGTCCAGTAAAGTGGACCACCAAGTAGTGGTGATGATAAAATCACACTTATCCCTCTCTCTCTCGGTATATTTTTTGTATATTTTTTATCCCTTTCTCTCTCCCTTCCTCTGAAATTATCCCCACGGACACTCCGGCCAGATGAAGTTTTCTCAACGACCACCCATTTCATGTGTGGATTGTCTTTGCCAAGTCATTTCCCTACTTTTTTTCTCCTTTTTTTTATTCTCCTGCAAAAATGGACTCTTGCTCATGTAAAAATTATTTTTTTTTGCTGGTCTTTCTCTACCATAACATGTATGTGCCATGGATCCACGTATTTATTTGCATATGTTGACGTACGAGGAATTACTCCCTTGGATAGTTTCGAGTGTTCATTAGGTAGTTAATTTATGGGATGTTTATGTTTTATCTCGGCTCTCTGTCTCCCTCAGAACGTACATGAAAGGGAGAAAGAGAGCTTCCACGACCTCGTAACTTTGTTTGTGTTAGGTGAGTTGTCCTTAACCAGGGACTCAAACCACACTTGAGGCTCTCTTGACAAGAGGCAAGAAGACATTTTATTACGGAATGAGCCACAGGGCGTTCTGGTGCGAACAGTGCAGGAGAATTAACGAAGAAAAACGAAAGACGGGTATAGACGAATAAATAAAAAAGAGAGTAACACAAAGGAGATACAGAAATAATGAAAAATATCATTTACATGGATAAATACCGGGCAACATGAAGAGAGAGAAAGAAATTAAAGAAAGAGAGAGAGAATTAAAAGAGAAAGAGAGAGAAATAAGAGAGAGAGAGCAAAAGATGAAAATATCAAAACAGAAAAGGCAAAAACATTAGAGAAATCAAAATTGACCGAAAGTATACCAGGCAAAAATGATTGAAAATTAGAGAAAGCAGAAATGAGGAACAACATAAAGAGAAAGAAAAATAAAGAGAAAGCAGGAATGAGGAACAACATAAAGAGAAAGAAAAATAAAGAGAAAGAAAAA
>JAQGBT010005586.1:0-14038 GCA_034698585.1 Disparrhopalites patrizii
CTGTTAACAGTAGCAACCAGTTTTTTCTAAATCAGTGCAGCTCGACTCTATATGCGCATGTCCTTTATCGTTTAAAAACACAATTAGGTATGTATGTGTGCTTTTAAATTGTGACCAAAATTGGGGAAATGATAACTTAAAAATGTTATGTCACTCATTACTAATTGCTCTCGTTTTCAAGCTCAATGGCTAGAACAATTGCGTTTGGATGAATGAAAGATGTCCTACGTCCGTCTGAAGGGAAGTAAGAACACAGTCCTCAGCGACGGCATTTGCAGGTAATGTTAAATAATAATGGTAAATTATTTACAAGAAAAAAATGTTGATCTTGGAAAAACTGTAATAATACGGCGACGAGAGGGCATTATTTCTCAACGATCGTCTACATTGATTTCATGAGCATGAAAGTATCTAAGAATTTTGTGGTGCCCGCATTATTTAAATGGTATCACAATGGTACACGTGGTCATAATCTTGGGTTTCTTAAATTCTCCAGATTTGATCAAATGAATTTAATGTATTCAATTACAATTTTTGACTGTTTAAAAGAAAAATCTAACAACATTGATAGGCTTTCAGGCTGTTTGGCGGGCTCTGTCAAGCCAGTTTCTGTATTTGTCAACTCGCGTGTACACTCCTGGATAAGTTCCACACCCAATTCCCCAAGACACAATTCCGATTTGCTCCGTTCGGGATGAGTAAGTAGGGCTGGGTCGCATTAGGGGACCGCCACTGTCTCCCTGTTAAATAATTTCAAAATTCGGTTAAATGTTGTATCAACAATATCTCACATAAGCCAACTGAAAATAAGCGAAAAGCTTTAATTGTCAAAGGGCATTATCTATCAGGTATCTGCATTTGGATTTAGATGTTTGGAAATTATTGGAAATTTACTTTTCTCTATTTGCATGGGATAATACCTAATTAGGATACCTAATTGTTTCCCAGCGCTTTTTGTGTACAAGATTTGCGTCTGTCTCAATTTGTGTACAAAATTTGCTTCCGTCACGCTTTACATATATGGTAGATTCGTCTCCGTTGCGCTTTGTGCATGACAATTTCTTCGGTCACGCTGTGAGTACCAAATTTTCTTAGTAGCCGATGTATAATAGGTATACGGAATTTGTATCAGCGATGCTTTACATGGGGAATTTGCTTCCATCGCGCTTTGTACACAAAATTGTTGTCGCAGTTGATTTGGAAATTTGCTTCCATGGCGGTTTGTATACGAAATTTGCTTCACTATTTGTGTACAAAATTTTCTTTCGTCGCGCTTTGCATGGGGAATTTGCTTTGCGCTTTGTGTACAAAATTTGCTTTCGTCGCGCTTTGTGTACAAAATTTGCTTTCGTCGCGCTTTGCATGGGGAATTTGCTTCGCGCTTTGTGTACAAAATTTGCTTTCGTCGCGCTTTGTGTACAAAATTTGCTTTCGTCGCGCTTTGCATGGGAAATTTGCTTCGCGCTTTGTGTACAAAATTTGCTTTCGTCGTGCTTTGTGTACAAAATTTGCTTTCATCGCGCTTTGCGTGGGAAATTCGCTGCAGTCGCGCTTTGTATGGGAAATTCGCAGTATTCGCGGTGTGTATACGAAATTATTGTCGCGGTCGATTTGGAAATTTGCTTCCATGGCGGTTTGTATACGAAATTTGCTTCACTATTTGTGTACAAAATTTGCTATGGAAATATTCGTTTCATAAACTTATAATGGAAACATGACGAGATGTGTTTACAGGTATGGGAAATGTGTAATAAGCACCATGGATTTCGGGAAGAAAAATTTGCTATCCGATCGTTTGTGGTAGGAAATAAGCCTGCGACTACCCTGCTTTTGTGCCCATTCAGTAAGTACTTGGATAGTAATTAATTTTATTTGGAGATATAGCTGAGCTGTCTCTTTATTTTCATGAATCGAAAAGGAACCTACTTGACAAGCATCCTTGCCGCCGCCGCCGGCACAGACCATTCCCGAAGTAATACCAGCTGGGGCGTGAGAGCCGTATTTGGCGGAACAAGCGGCATTCGTCATAACGGGTAGCTCGACATTAAGGAGAGTTGGAGATTGCACCTGATGTTGACCTTGTTTGCCCCAGCCCGACAACTTGGCCTTAGAATTTCCATCATCATATGGAGGACTACCAGTTGACAGGCAAATAGCTTGCACTTTGCTCGTAAACTCAGGCACTTCCATTGCAAGGCGGACAATTGCAATGTCGTCGTGCTAATAATATAATAAAATCCTTGTATTCATTCATATTTAATTATTGTCTAAACATTCATCTAACATATTTAGAGAGCTTCTCGCTGTCGTAACCACTCGCTAGTATTAAATCTTGTTAATCAACAGACATGCTGTTCACGCGGGAGAAATGGCTTACCAGGGTTCTGTGACTGAATCCTTTGTTGTAGAGGACACGTGACACCTTATAAGTCTGTCGACCCGGCTCAGAAGGTGCCTTGACGTTGTGGGCCCCGAGGTAAATCCTGAAGTTGGCGATGTCCGTCGTGGTCATACTGTTGGAGCACAACGAGAATATTATTAAAAATAAAATTATTTAAAATAAAATCGCTAAGTTAGGTAATAATCGCATAATTATAGATAGTATGTTTTATCAAAAATATTGAGTCAGGAAGCAGTGAAAAATATAGCGCCCTTACTGCTGTACACAATGAGCCGCAGTCATGATATGGCGGGAGTCGATGAGGGAGCCACCACAGAATTGACGTCCGCGACTCATCAGAGCTGCCTGGTATTTATTTATATTACATGCATTTAAAATCCATTTTATAATGTCTTGTAAAAAAAAATGTCAACTGTAAATTGTTTTAATTATATGTAATGACTTTATTACCATCCATGGAAATGATCCCGGAGCGGCCTGGCTTCCCCCGACAACCTTCAGGTTCCCGCAATCTGCCACACGAACTGATGGACCTTGCACATTTGGGGCTTGATCCACCACCGGCACCTGACTGGCGAATCTTGTGGGACAGCAAACCATGTTGTCTACCAGATCTGTATCCATGAAATGGAAAGTGAGGTGACGGTTAAGTACTTTTTACGTTAAGGCAATATAAACTACAGTAATTTTTCATGGCATCCTAGTAGTAATCTGACCTTTGTGGCCATTATTGCAAGGTCCGGACGATACCAGAAGATCTTCGGCAAGGACTTTATTGGACAAATTTCGGAATCCAGCCTCGCTGGCGGCCGTGTACAGGACGGGGTAGCAGTCACTCAAGGGCTCACAGATACCCTGTTGCCCCGAGGTGGTTCGGCAATTGGGTTGAAGGGACACAGCCTGGGGCTGTGCCACCGGAATCACATTCAGATTCTCGTACAAATTGACCAAGAATAAGCCTTGACGTTTGGTCCGGATCAAGGGTGTGTTTACCTCTGTTTCAAAATATGTTTCAGTTGCATTTCGTAATTTCTCCACAACAAATAATTGAATGAATGATTTATTGCGTTTTACGACAACAGCTACAACACAGACAACAAATAATAATTGCAGATACGTATACACTCACAATTATCCGAAATCAAGCATTTGAGACAATTTAAAATTCTTTCTGAGTAATTCTAGCGCAAATTTTTTCGACAGATTAAGTACACTATCCTATAGTAATTTCTAACAATCTTGTCGGCATCATCAGACTCAAATTTCAATGGGGGTTTTTTCATAAATCTTGGATTTTTTTTCTCAACGTTTCGACGGACAGATTTTTTTTTAGTTATGGGGTAAACTGGATTTGGAACGGCCAAACTGTTTTGAAATTTCGGTTACTCACCATCCGGCTCAATGATGATCATATCGCCATATTGATATTTTAGCGCTCTGGCGACGCCACACCAGAGAATTATCCCGAGAAAAATTTTGACATCCATTGTCACTTCACACACGCACACACTTTTCCAGAATAAATAATAGAAAGGATTTGGAATGGATTATCCTCACTGTCCTTGTACAGATCTTGGTGGCTGGTGGTGTGAAGCCAGTCTTAATCCCGACTGAATATCAAGTTACAACCTACATGGTTTTTATATACCTGCTCTGATTACTAATTTTTCGGATTACTCACAGTCAACTTTTTTCCCCTGAAGTAAGTCCGCATATTAAAGTAGGTGTATTGGAAGGAATATTATAACATGGAGATTCATAGATATATGTATATGTTAATTCTTTGATACGTTTGTCCCTCCAGGGAATCGTTATAATTTGTGCGAATCTTCCACCTTGCGGGCGGACGCCTCTTGTACATCCGTAGGCAGGCCTGGTCGTTATTCCTCCACAAGGTTTAAAATCACAAAAATTTGCAAGATCCATGAAGATATACATCTGAAGAGCAAGCAGAAGATTATAAATCGTAGGTACATGTATGTGCAGTAAAAAAAATTACAGATAAGGCATACGATGAATGAGAAAAAATAAGGGGAAAAAACTTGTTCTTCTTCTCTGTCCACTTTATTTACGGTAAGAGCCTTTAGAATAAAATATGTATTAATTGGAACTCCATCCCTATTTTCTATTTTCAGTTCATCAAACTCTGAAGCAAAAAAAAAATTTTTTTGTTGGACATATTGGCCTTGGTAGTTATACCCCTACAGCATTCCTCGGGTTCAATTTCAACAGAAGGTGAGTATGATGCTAAGGAAAGGCACAAAAAAATGCTGCCTACGGAGATGCTCATTTAAATCTGTAACAAGTTGTGTAAGTTGTCTTTTGGATACAAATTGGCTTCAGAACACACCTTAGGATGTGTATACATGAATTCAGCTCGTTCCCCGTTTAATTGTATACATGTGTAAATTTTTTTTTGTGGTTAATTTTGTGTGCTTCCACGTACAAACTTTACCCTTGTCAATGAGTTCTCTGGAAGGATTTCAAAGTCTGTTTGAAGAGCACTGGCCATTTATGGTGAAAGGATTGTACTTTTTTTTTTGCTCTAATTGAGCGGTTTTTTTCGATAATTTTCTTTTTGTAAAAAATTTATACGTATATCAATATTGCTGCATCTTCTATATCCCGTGTGCTTCAGATATTGTGGATGCCCTTTGGATACATATCTTCATTATGGTCTCCCATCATCATCAAATGATTTAAACATGACTCTTGGTCTCTGACCATCTCAGAGGAGTCCATTTACCCAAAAAAAGTGTAATGCTTCTGTATGTATTACAGATTACAGCACGTTTGATAGTGCATTTGACATTTCTCTTGGCGTTATATGTATTATTATATTGTACATATTTTGACACGAACCCAAGTACAAAAAATTCGGCTCATTTGTAATGAAAAGAGTTAGGAGAGCAAAAGGCGTTAAGGAGTAAGCTCGTCTTTTTTCGTGGCCGCAATAATTGACTATTACACCTGTGTTCTCATGATAAATGGGTCTGGTATTACGTATGTACAAAGTGGTTGGTAATACATCATTCAGGGTGGACGTTTTTTTGTTTGGGGGGGGGGAGGCCACACTTTTACAGCCAAGTTTCTTCAGTGATGCCTGCATAAATAATAATAAATATTTAAATATGTAAACTTATGGGTAGTTGATACCGATTTTTTTGCTAATTTGCCTACGTGAATTGGAAATGGTTCACTTTCGTGTTTTTAAAGGAAAGCTTAATCCGATTTGTTCATTTTCAAAAGAATACATAATTTACAATATAAACAATTGACTTAATTGTGCATTGAGTCGAAGGCTTTTATTTCAGATTTGTGTTCAAGTCTCCATAATCGTTTCGGAGACGGATAAATACAGTCATATCTTTTTTTTTATATATAAAATTAGTTTTTTTTACAAGGATTTTGATGAACTACTTTTAATAATTATTAATTTCCATGATTTTGCACTTGCACTACATCCTCTCCATGTAGAATAACTGGGAGGAAATGCCGACTATACGAAAATATTACTACTGGGATTTTTTACATAAATCAGATCATGAGGTATCATGATATAATTAGTTGGGACAGGGGAATTTAGCTAAAAAATGTAGGTAAAGCCTAAATAATAACTAAAACTAAAGATTATTGCATTCACTAAAAGTTTGCAAACAATGATAGGTATATTGCACTTGTTTGTTGACGTACATATATTAAAGTTACATCCTAAAAATCAATAAATATTGTAAATCAGTAAATGGAATGAAAAGTCGAAATCATCCTGGATCTTCCGTGTAAAGGAGGGCTGGGGAATTTCCCCTATTACAGCGTTAAGTTTTAAGGCATACAAGTACTAACATTCTTTGAAGTACATAAGTGATTACATAATACGAAAGGGATGAAGGAAGGGTGAGCTGTGGTTAAAGGGTGATTCAAGACTTGCACTGTTTACAAGTTTAATGAATTGAATGAATGTTGCGAACAAAATAGGAATTGGTGCCAATTCTGTTTCCTCATTCCTGTCTGTCACGCTGTAGTGGGATAGGACATGGGGAACGGCAAGGAGTGTTAAAAGTATAAGAACATGTTTTGAAGGCGTCATTAAAGTGGTAAAAAAAGTATTGATAGAAAT
The DNA here is from genome assembly GCA_034698585.1 of Disparrhopalites patrizii. Taxonomy (NCBI): domain Eukaryota; kingdom Metazoa; phylum Arthropoda; class Collembola; order Symphypleona; family Sminthuridae; genus Disparrhopalites; species Disparrhopalites patrizii. Next base: position 6,519 of record JAQGBT010005586.1, read on the forward strand.
AAGTGTGATATCATACAACTACTTAAATGCACAATTACTATCTGCCTTTTCACAAGTCCCACTGGTTATTCACCTGTACAGGTTTTCTTCCGTTTATGTATCTTTGAGTTGTTGTTCTTGCTTCTGAAGGTGGTTTTGTTTGCAGAGGTTGAGGTATTACAATTCGTTTAGCAATTTTAAATCGGTTTTAGTTGTGAATTAATTATGACATTTGTGCTTTAACTAATATGTACTTACATATGTATAGCAAGATATAAATGGTTGACAAGTATTGTGGCACAAAATCTAGCGAAAGATTTGCAATATTTTCTTTTCATTAGAGAGTTGTGTGGATAGTCAGAATTTCTACGTGGGTACCCCTGCAGAATTCGTTTTCGAAGAATTCCTTTCTTAAGGTTCTAGAACCCTGTAAAACTACAGTTTTCGGCTATAGGCTTCCTTCTACAAGAAATTACTATTATAGCCTTCCGTTCTTTTGGGAATGTATAATGTACAAAGTTTCTGTGATGGTATTTTATGCATGTACTTATGTACACATAGGAATGGGAGGTGGGTAATAATTTTCAAAAATAGTTTTTGTGATTACAGAATATATAATTCATAATTATACTCAAACGGTTGGGTCCGAGTATGTTATGTTACAATTTTCAGTTTGGAATATTACACCGTGCAATTCCCTTTCTACGCTGAAAGTCTTTTGAGAGCTTACAGCCATAATCTATCTATCCCTCTATCTAGTTTTACATTCTTTGTCGTACTTTCCTTGTAGTAAAATATGTATTTTCACCCCAAGTGATTACTCTCGATTACACAATGTTGACTAAAACCTTTCCAACCTGGGAGTGGTTTACGATTAAATTCTGCACATTACGACCACACAGAACAAGGGGAGAAGTACAAAGTCGTGACAGTAAGGTATAAGATTTACAGCATTTTTTATAATTTATACAGTTTAATAGCACGGCTATAATAACGATTGTCTTTAGAAATAAGTAGAAGCTGTTTTCTGCTTTAAAAATATTCGGAATGTTCTGAAAATGTAAGCTAGGTAGAAGTGCAATTATAAAAAATAAATGGCATTCACATATCATTAATAATACTAATGATTCCTTAAAAAGAACAAAAACAAGTCAGCGAATATAAAAATGGCAACTTCATTTCAGACACTTTTTCTTCCCATTGGCGAAAAATAATGAAATCAGAGTTTTCGTAAGTCTCACAATCTATTATAGGCAATACGATATCTTAAACGTATGTTAAGTGCAAACACAGTGAGTAATTCATAGTGAAGGTCACTTCATCTTACTCACTCGTTTCTGTTGATAATTCTTACAGACTTTCTGATTGTTCTTATACAGGCACCTACACACTTACCACTTACCAGTAGAAATAAAATCCGATATATTTTATACATTTTAAATTTAATTTTACAGTGTGATTGTAAGTGACTGCAAATTATTTAAACTAGCTGCTATTTCGAAACTAAAGCGAAAATTATAAGAAGAAACAAGTCTACTACAAATATTTATTCGACTGGATAATTTCCGTAAAAATAAATAAGGACTTACAAAATACAGGCAAGTATGTATCTTAAGTCACTTTGACACTCTCGTCATTATCCTTATCTTCATCTTTCTTTTTGGATTTCTTTCCCTTCTTTTTCGTGAATAAAGATTGAATTTTAAATTTGTCCTTCTTCTTTCCTTCTTTATTATTCTTGGCGTTAGTTTTGGACTTATTTAAAGAGTCTTCTTCCACTACCGTTTCAGACTTAATTGGAAGAACAACGTGATGATTGTTGTGGGGTGGTGGTGGTGGCGTTGGGGTAGGTGTGCTCGCTCGACTTACTGAGGAGAAGGATGTTAGTGACTGACTCACGTGCATGTCTTCCTCACGGTCTAGTTGCCGGTGATAATCCAGCCAGTCCACAACTTCATTTCGTTCATCCACGATTTTGATGAGACTGAAGAGAAAAGAAATTACATTATCAATTATAATTCAGTTAGCTGAAACAATCTATATTAGTAGTGGTAGTTAAATTTTAAGGCTTCAAATAATATTTTTCCTTTTCTTTAAATATTTATAACACTGAGGACTTACTCTTGAAGAAGCTGTTGTTCCGCATCTTCTTGATCTTCCTGTCGTTGGTCTGCGGGTGTTTCCATCAGCATTCGCAGTTGGAATTCGATTTCTGCTTGCATCTCCTACGTAAAAAAAAGCATTATTAATTACTAATTACTTATTCTCTAGGACAAGTGGCAGAAAAACGAAAGGATCCGTCAATCATTCTAGTATTATGCAATCTACGTTTTTTTATTCCCTTGATCGTGTATTATGCGGCACAGTAAGCACGTAAAACACTTTCCTTTTACTACAATAATTTCTTTGTATTTTAACTTTTCTCATTTCCTCTTCTGGTTTGTAGTAGGGAAAACAGTGACTTGTATGTAATTTAAAAGAATTATGGCGTTCTGTGTGCTTTGAAATCAAAATATTTACCTCCAAGCGATGGCCTCTTCGCAGGTAATCCAGCTCAGTTTGTCGTCTCAAAATGTCATTCTTCTCGTTGACAATATTCCAAAGCTGAACGACCATTTCTTCTATTTGCTCATCCAAACTGTCATCCTCCTGGAAGAACGGAAATGAAGCATTAAAAATATCTTTCTACAAAAGGTATGCAGTCTTCACCCATTTAATACATATGTACATATGTATGAATACGTCACAGAGTAAAGATGAATACCTGCGACATAAGATTCCTAATATTTGCCTCCAAAGAAATTCCCTGCCTTTCAAACTCTTTTTCTTTGATAGCGAGATCGGCCAGCTCAGTCTTGATGGTATCCTCTGGCAGTGGAGTCACATGTCTCTTGGGTGGTGGAGCTCTCCTTTTCTTCCGATAGTGATGAGCCGTCGCACGATTTGTTTGATTCTTCAATCCCTTAAGGAGGTCTGGAGATGCTGGAATTAATTTCTTTTCTGGACTAGGACTTGGCGGAGGTCTAGGAGCAACTAGTGCAGTTGGGGTAGCACTCACAACTCTTGGTTTAGGTGGGGGTGGTGCTGGCCTCTTGGAAGGACTTACAGGTTGTGGAGGACTGTGTCCATTTTGAACCATTGAAGGAGGTAAAGGAGCATGATGAGTCTTCCTAGATCTAGCCCTTACACTTCCTGTCACGGAATCTATAGATCTGACAGATGCAGAAGGGGATTTTGGAGGACGAAGCGTGACGGGAGGTGCTGGTCTTGGAGGAGGTTGTTTCGCCAGTGGTTTTTCCTGTGGTTCCTCCTCATCATCGTCTTCTTCAAAGGGATTGAGTGGTGGGAGCCTTTCTTGGGACCTGGTATTCTTCATCACAAGGATGTCACTGGGCTGTAGAGTAAAATTATCTTCAGATTCCTCAAACGGATTTAATTCTGGTGGATAGTAATCTTTATTCTTCCACATTTCCTTCGTACTACTCACTCTTTTCCTGGGTGAAGGCGTTGGACTTTTACCATTTCTTTGATCATGGTTACTATCCAGACTTGTTGTATTCGGACTTCGAGAGCGTCTTGGGATCGGCTGTGGTTTTTTCAAGACGTCAACTTCCTTTTGAGTTATTCTACTTTCACTGCTATTTTCACTAGAAAGCGCCTCCTCTTCCTTTTCATGGGTGGATGCTACTTCTTCATCAGCCTTATTACTATTCTGGGTTCCTATGGACAAATTAACCGACTCTGTGTCCGATCTGGGATCACTTTCTAAACTGTCTCCTACTCCACTCTCATTATGTGACGACGTTTCTTCTTCCACATTAATTTCTGGAGGAGTTCCTACTTCTGGAGGAGTTTTACGGGAAGTTTCATCGTCCCCATTCACACTATTAGTAACACCAGATTGTGATTCTGCTTTAGAAATAGTTTCTTTTAAAAATTCCAACGCATTCTTCCTACTTGATGCAGGGCTTTTTGGGGTTTCCTGTGGAACACTTTCTTCCACATCCTCATCATCTTCAAAAGGATTTTGAGGCTCAGGTGCTTCTCCTCGATTCCTGGTATCATCCGTCGTTGGAATAAGTGGGTTTGCTTCCTCTTTGATTTCACTTTCGACCTCGGACTTAGAGCTTATATCCTCCCCTTCCCCTAAATTCCTACTTATTTCTTCGTCTGACCTCACTTCGTCTAGAATACCAACTTTTTCTTTTGATTCACTTTCCTCTCTAATCAAATTTTCTTCAGAGGAATCTTCCACAGGTTCTACTTCTTTTGTTGCTTCTACGTCGGAAGTCTCACTACCACTACTGCTCTCAGGCACGGATGGAGGCTCGACGTTAGTCACTTCCACTACGGACGAGAAACTCATGGATTTTACACTTTTATCTGCTCCATCAACAGTATCTGCAGTGGAGGGGTGAGGGGGAGCAGGTACTTCTTCAACATGTAGTCGATCACTCGGAAGCTGCTCATCCTCCATAATAATATCATCAGGAGGGGTAGATGTTGGTGGAGCAGGAGCTGGAGCAGCCTCCGAGCATGCGACAACTTCCTCCTCCGTAGTTTCACTTGTCGGGCTCACCCGCACACTTTCAATTACCCGGAGAGCCGAATCCGTTTCCTCTTTCCGAGTGTCTGTACTGCTGCTTTCCCCTTCCTGCTTTATTTCTACGCTCTCCTCTTTGGGAGGCTCTTGTTTTATGACGGAGGATACTGTAGATGTTGTTGTTGTCCCGTCAGTGGAGGAAGGAATATTTTGACCAAAGAGAAAAGCGGCGGGGATTTGAATCCGTGAGCGACGAACTGGATCGAGCCGGTTCAACGGACTTCTGTTATCCTCTCCTATGTTTCCAGTTCTCTCGTTTTCCTTCTGTTCTACACCCAAAGTAGAGACTTGTTGAATCTGAGGCTCTGATGCGGGAGGAATACTCACAGGCATACAATTATTGCTTTGTACACTTGCCGGGTTTTCCTTTTTGGTAGATAATACATTAGCAGTATTTGTGGACGACGAGCCAGGACTAAAAAACCGTCCTCGATTAATCTGTTGGAATTGCTTGTGACACGCGTTATCTAAGCAGAATAGTTGTCCACTGGCTGTAATCTCTGCAGTGTGCGGGTTTAGATTCGAATTACAACTTGAGCACCGGAAACAGGAAGAATGGTAGAGTTTCTTGGCGAAATTCACACGTTCTGAGATAAAAACGGGATTGCCACAGACGGTACACACGTTTGCAGAACTGAGGAGAACCGAACGTTTTGGTCCTCGATCTCGTGTTTCTTCCAGGATGTCATCTGAATTTAATTCTCTCTTCATACCCTGTTGATCAGCAAAGATTTTACAATATGAGCTCTTTTTGTAGAAAAGCCAACTGATTTCACGTATAGACAAGTAGATATAGACACTAGACACAGACCTACACGACTCATGACCCTATAAGGTAAATATGTAAAAAAAAAACTCAAAAATTAGGTTTTCAAATATGTAAACGGTTAGCTCGCTACTTGTGATTTGCCGAACCTTGCTAAATCACACGTAAAGTAAGATTTAGTAAGTGAATATTAACACACAGCAAAAAATCGATTTTGCTAGATTATATTTCCCAGCCTTTGAACGTTTGATCTCACTGAACCGCACCACAAAGTAAAAACACAGGTAATTTCCTCTAAATTACAAATTAATAGGAATATTTTTCAAAAAAAGGTCAGCAGTTGATTTCGTGCAGAACCTGCACGTGTGGCTCAGTTAGAGTAGTTGTGATTCCTCTACTGATTTGCCTCAGCTAAACGCACATTTAAATGCGCATACTACATTACACTAAAAGCACATGTTCAATTTCTTTTTTTAATTTCACAAGCCAGCTTTACACTGACAGATGTACATTATGTGCACATTAAAAATTAATAATGAAAATGCTCAGCACCGTACTAACTTCTTCGCGTGCAATCACTACAACTGTTTTCTTTTCTTTTAGTAAATCGTCTGCATTTTCTAGTTGAAAAAAAAAACTATACAGTAACTTTCTTCTTTCCATTTCACATAGCACTCTTATAAACTCTTATTCTCTAGAATTTCCCATAATCAAGATATCAAGAATCTCACTTATGTTGACCAATGCAATGCCCTCAATGCAAAAAAACTAAGATGTTATTGGAATAAGCACCAGAAACTCTTTAAACAATTCGAAAAAAAGCGTACCCCCAATTTTTCTACAGAGAGAGAAAGGAACCCACAAATGCATTCAATTTCTTTAGATTGGGGCAAAAATTACTATCACCTACTTTAACCCCAAACAATTGTTTAGACAGTTGTATCTTTTGCAAGAATTCATGTGCATCTTTTTTGTTCGGTTTAGACGTCATAAAAATGTTCTCTTCAAAAGATATTGTTAGTCGAAAAGAAAGCATCTTCAATCTTCGCATCTTTATTTTTTGATGAAACGGACGAACAGAATAGAACACTAGCAAATATGCACGCTTTATCTTTACAATCATCTTTTTGATATTTTGCACACAAAAAACACGTAGTCATGTATGCTTTCCATTCTAATTCGAAACCGTTCCCTACAGTTCAAGGTCTTACAAATTTAAATAGTTAAATTAAATACAGGTGTCTAATAATAATATAAATTATTAAAAATGTTTATTTTTTGTCATTTCCTCAGTACTTCCCATGTGACAATAGGGCCGGTAATGAGCATTTCCTTTTTCACAATGTCCTCCTCCCAGTATAATAATAATAAGCACGGATGCTCCTCCACACAAACATTAACCATCTAGTTTGTCAAGTGTCACTTTTTGGGTAACCTTGAAAAATGTGTTTCACATGATGTTTTTCCAATTTCCTGAATTATGAGAGATTTTCACGAGATATTTTTTTTACACAATAGTTCACCTTGAGTTGGCTTATTGCCAGTGCTCTAGCACTCTACCGTCTTTATGAACAAAATTCGTGGCCGGTGAATTCTATAGTAAGTTTGTCACGTTGTCACCATAAAGCCGGTAGAACAATGAAATTATTGCAAACTCACAGAGTCCAGCCGGAAAAAGTTCCCATTTTTTTCTTGTCTTTATGCTACTTGCTACTCTAACAATATAATGTACATGGTAAATATAACCACAAAGTACCGTACACATATAAATATTTAAACTCAAAATACTGAATTTGTGTAAAAAATGCTACTGCGAGGATATTTTTAATTAGACATTCTGATAGTAACGTTTTTTCGTTTTCCTTTCTTTATACAACTCCGCAGAGAGCAATCTTTTAAACAGTGAAACCTCCACATGATTTATACTTGTTGCCGTAATTACTTACACTGTCCATGATTTCTGCCATTGAAGTCTTGAAAATTAAAAGTGTTTCGCCTTTCACTTATGACCACTTAAGAACTATACTGTAGCGGTCATTCAATGTTTTCCACTTTTTTTGCACACATTTTTGACCCACACTTTTTATAAACTTTTTCTATAGGTGCCTGTGCCTGCCTTTGAATTTTTAAACTGAATTAGAATTCACTTCAACATTTGGCTTGCAGAACATA
>JAQGBT010005587.1:0-14032 GCA_034698585.1 Disparrhopalites patrizii
CCAAACATGGTCGTGGGCGCACAGAAAACTCTGTGTGGGCGCACTTGTGACCGCGGTCACAGGGTTGGGCACCGCTGTTATAAAATATAGTGCATCTCATTAATTTCAATAAAATCAATATTGGTTAATCCGAGTTGCATATTTAATTGGGAGAAAGATTACAGATACAGCTGTTCTACTCATCAACTAATCTAAAAATAATATATACCAGGGCATGACATCCGAATCGGTATTCGAATTCAAATAGGAATTTTATATTCATATATTTTTCAGTATCTATTTTAATCGTTAGAATTAGTATCCATATTTTCGTCTGAAAAATATTTTAATTGGAATTTATAATTACAAATACATTCAAAATTCAAATTCGTATTGAAAAATTGACATTTGGATTCCGATACTTTATTGGTTGTTGCTAATTCTCGCATTCGGGCAAGTTTTTTTTTTTGGCAAAATCAAGGTGTAACGATGATTTTTTCAATTGGCAGTAATATAACTATTTCGACCGTAAAAAAGCATCGATTTCTGCACAATCAGAGTTACGGGCTTAGTTCATAATTTTGTGTATTCATTCTGCATTTATTTTCAGCTACAAATTATCCCAGATTGCATTACAAATAATTTTTTTTAAAGCATTCGAGAAGTATTTAAATACGTATTTGTAGGTCCGAATATGTGAATAAAATTGTATTGGTATTAGAATTTATACTTTAGATATACGAAATTTGTATTCATAATTAGGAAAAATGCGTATTTTAATTCGAATTTTAATTCAGTGTTTTTCGGATGTCATTCTTTGTTACATACTTACGTACGTATACAAACTAAAAGTTTCATTGTACATGATGTCTGTATGTTATGTAGCTATAATATGTATAAGTTTAAAAAAATATTTGATCTGAAAAATAGTCTTGTTGACTTGGTGCGCGTACAAAACAGTACGAATATCAGTTAAATTTTTGTCCGTGGTAAATTCCTAAAGTTAAATAATAATTAATAATAAAATATATGGGTCGGATTTAGGCAATTTACCACTTATTTGACATGTATAATTAAGCATTTGGAGCAAGTAACGCGCTATGTTAGGATTTGACGCCAATTTCAGGGCGTAGGCACTAGGCACATTGCAACTCATGCTGGCCCTAGCAGAATGGTTTTACCAGCTATCAGTGCAATATAGCATTGTAGAGCTTCTACACGAATCAGCGAGTTGAAATATTTCCCCGCCTTGTTTTTAAAAGCACCTCTATTTTTCCAGGAATAAAAAAGATTGAAATAAAAGATTGAAGCGGAGTTTCATCATTTTCCGCAGAACTAAAATCTCGCATAACAGTCGCACAGAGTTTATTGTCAATTTTAATTATGTATAAATCTATACAAATACTTAAATAGTCCAAAACTAATTAAAAATTATCGTGTAACAATGTTAGAGTCATTTCCAAAGTATAGGTCCTTCCTTTTGTGCCGCAGTTCCTGTACTATAATTGAGCTTTTATAAAAAAATGTTTTGTTCGTTATTTAAAAACTTGGAGAACTAATCAGTGTATAGGTGTTAGTTTTATTGCCATTGTTAAATATCTCTGTGATATTATTGTTATTAGTCAAGAAGATTTTTTTTAAAGGAACCCGTTAGGAAAATTGTGTAAATTTAGCAAAAATGCATTCAATTCGACAAGCACCGAAAACGTTGTTATTAACCCCGAGGACAATTCAGGTCCCGGTTCAGAATCGAACCTACATTATCCGGGTTATAAGGTCAGTTCTAAAATTGAGGTACTTGGTCCTAGGAGCTGGAGCGGCTGGAGCCGCCACCTTGAATCAAAGTTACCAGAGTTGGAAGGATTCCCTGCCGGATATGAAATGGTTGGAATCCATTCTACCATCAGATGAGACGAAATCTAATATCTACTCCGCGGTGGATGAGCTCAAGAACAAGATTCAAAGCTTTGAAATTGACCCCAGGCTCCAGGAGGTGAGGAATGAGCAGTTGACCTACTGGAGGAAATGGTTTAAGGACAGGATGGAGAAGATGGACCTTGGGAAATTGGATGTTGACCTTTCCAATGCCACAAATCAAGGACCCACGACGTCAATGTCAGCCACCGGTAACTTCGTTCATCGAGTGGCGGAAACGAAGCCAAGTAGTGACTCGTCTCGGATGGAGAATTTGCAGGATGAGATTATCAAGATCCAACTCAAGTACCAGAAAGAGTTGGAGAAGTTGGAGAGAGAAAACAGAGACTTGAGGAAACAATTACTCTTGAAGAAATCCAGTGTGACCGGAGTGGCCAAGAGACCAAAGGAAATGAGGAAGAGCTTGATTGACATGTACAGTGAGGTTCTGGATGAGCTCCAAGGATTTGATGTGAATTACAAGTCCAGTGATCATTTACCCCGAGTCGTCGTCGTTGGAGATCAAAGTTCGGGGAAGACGTCTGTCTTGGAAATGATTGCCCAGGCTCGGATTTTTCCTAGAGGGTCGGGGGAGATGATGACAAGGGCTCCTGTCAAAGTCACCTTGAGTGAAGGGCCTTACCACATAGCCCAATTCAAGGACTCGGCCCGGGAATTTGATTTGACCAAAGAGTCTGATCTGGCGGAGTTAAGGAGGGAGGTGGAGCTGAGGATGAGGAATTCGGTCAAGCAGGGACACACCGTCAGCAACGATGTCATCAGCATGACTGTTAAGGGACCTGGACTCAGTCGTATGGTTTTGGTGGATTTACCCGGTGTCATCTCCGTGAGTAAAATACATAATTAACAACACTATTCTGCATTTTACTTCCAAACAGATCCACGCAACAAAACTTTTTGACAAAAAATACGCTCCCTGTAATTATGAATGACAGATTGCCACGTTTAGATATTGTTGAGTCTTTAGCAAGTGTTGAAGACGATGTTGTTGTTTCTTTCCTTACAGACTCAGACGCTGGATATGGCTGATGATACAAAAGATTCCATAATCCGCATGTCAATGGACTATATGTCAAATCCTAATAGTATTATTCTCTGCATTCAAGATGGTTCCGTTGATGCTGAGCGATCTAATGTGACAGGTTAATATAACATAGTTTGTTAACTATTACCTGTTTTTTATCTGTATTATAATGAAGAAGTTTGGAAACACAGATCTGAATAATCATAGAGTTGCGTATTTCGATCGATTTCAGACTTGGTTAGCCAGATGGATCCTAATGGGAAGCGAACCATTTTTGTTTTAACTAAAGTCGATTTAGCAGAACAGAATCTTACTAATCCTGAAAGGGTAAAACATTATTTGTGATATTTGGAGGAATAAGTTATATGGTTTCAGTTTATTTTGTGGAGTATTTTGTTGTTCATCTTGTTATTGCTTACTTTGTAGATCCAACAAATCTTAAGCGGTCGTCTTTTCCCTATGAAAGCCCTAGGATACTTTGCGGTAGTTACGGGACGAGGGAACAATTCAGATTCCATTGCAGCCATCAAAGACTACGAAGAAGAGTTTTTCCGATCCAGTCGTCTCTTCCGAAAAGCAGGTGTTGGGTCGTCAACTCAATACACGACCAAAAATCTATCATTTGCCGTAAGTGAATGTTTCTGGAAGATGGTGAGAGAAACCGTGGAGCAACAAGCGGACACATTCAAAGCCATGCGGTTCAACTTGGAAACCGAATGGAAAAATAATTACCCTCGAATTAGGGAATTAGACCGTGATGAACTATACGAAAAGGGTCGAGGAGACATATTAGATCAAATAGTAAATCTATCCCTAGTCAGTTCCAAGGAATGGGAGGAATCCATTGAATCGAAATTGTATGAAGCCATGAATAATCATATTTTCGAAAACGTCTTTATCCCAGCTTGTATCACGGGTAGTAAGTCAACTTTCAACACTACGGTGGATATTAGACTGAAGCAATGGGCGGAGGAGTCATTAGCGGAAAAATGTGTACAAATCGGCTGGCTCGTACTCAAAGAAAAATTTGTAGGATTTTTAGACAAGGAAAAAGCTAGCAAAACACATGATCCAATTTTTGACCAGTTGAAGCAAAATGTGATTGAGGAAGCGTTCAAGAGGCACTCGTGGGAGAGTAAAGCAAATGAAGTTCTCCGAGTTATTCAATTGAACACACTCGAGGATCGTTCTGTCAATGACAAAGGTCAGTGGGATCGAGCGGTAAAGTTCATGGAGGAATTTCTTTCCGAGAAATTAAAGGTCAGTTTCTTATCTGTAGTCTGTTATCAATCAGTATTTCAAAAAAAAAGTAGGTTTTTTGCTTGTTTTGGTAAAGTTTGCCTGAGCCACTAAGGATCAGTAAACGAGTATTGTATTTGGTTGTTAAATTATGATGGGATGTTCCAAATTTACGCAGAGCTCGGAAAATCTCCTTCACGATATGGTCGGGCCGGGCTTCTTCGAGAGGTGGATGTATTGGAGGAGTCAAACGCCAGAGCAGTCAGTAAAATCCTTAATTAAGGGCGAATTAGAAAATCTGATGAACACAGCCAAGGTCCAGTGCCACCCTTCCAATTTGACGCAAGACGAGTACAATATTGTGAGGCGGCAACTCGAATCTCGTGGAATAAAGGTGGATATGGAAGCCATTCGCAACACATGGTTTTCCGTGTACCGGCGACAGTTCATTAAAAATTCCTTAAGTAAATGCCATGATTGCAAAAAGGGTTTTTGGATCTACTCCAAAAATGTAGAAAATTCCGAAGTAATTTGAACATTTTTAATTTTTATACTTCTTATTAAACATTCCTTAGAACTTCTACATACATCGGTGCATGAGTATCAAAAATGAGATGATCTCTAATTTTTTTTTATTAAACGTTTCCCACAGCTTGACTGCAATGAAGTAGTTTTGTTTTGGAGAATTCAACAAATGCTCCGAGTCACTTCCAATGCCCTCCGGCAGCAGGTGGTGAACCGGGAGGCAAAACGATTGGAGAAGGAGATCAAAGACGTGTTAGAAGAATGGTGCACAGACGAAGAGAGAAAGGTCACTCTCCTCACAGGTCGACGAGTAACGTTAGCCGAAGACCTAAAACGTGTTAGACAAGTTCAAGATAAATTAGAGGAATTTATTACTGTTTTGAATTCCGAAAAATAAATATTGTGTGGAAGTCATTGAATCATATTTATCTGAAAGGGAAGCGGAGAAAGTTAAAAAAATAAATGATAAAAGAAATTGAACATTTCCCGTTTCAATGTGATTGTTTGTTTTCGATGATTTTATCCATGTTGTTGCTGCCGTGCAGTAATACCTCTACATATTAACATATTACCACTTGTGCTTTAATCGTTAAATTATGTTATTTTAATGTAGTTTATTACGTTTGATGCTGGCCTCGTGTCTATATGCTGGAAATAATGAAAAAAAACTTGGACATAAACCCCGATTTTTCTGGATTGTAATTCAGTCATTTTTCTTAATCTTTTATTTCTCCGCACACATTCTTCGTTTCCTGCAATGTCACGTTTAATCATTGTTCAATATTACATACATAAAAAGTTGTATTTTTTAAACAAAGACAATATTTATAATTATAAATTACATACACAATAATAATATTATTGCTGACGTACGTATTTTCACATTCATTCATTTCTACAAATTTTACCCAGAGAGAAAAGTACCTGTGCGGTGTTGTCTGGACCGTATTATTTTTTGTGATTTATGTCCCACTTTTCCATTTATTAATATTCTAAAAAGTGTATCCCTACAAGTCCATTAATGAATTTTATTGGTCTAAAAATTGTAACCAGTTACATGTTTTCCCTATTACACTTATTGTTCTCTTTGATTTCCCGCACCTGCACCTTTAGGATTCAATTTGACAATTAGAACAACTTAAAAAAAACTTTTTAATATTACAAAACATATGCGTTTAAATCCTTCGTATTTCTACCTTTACAATGCTTAATACAAGATTTAAGGAAAGAAATGAACAACGATAGCCCACAAAAAAGTCAAAAAAACCAATATATGTAACAATTTGTTTTGTGGTACAAAATAATATTTTGTTTTTCCAAAGAAAAAAAAAACAATCTACAAGAGTATAGGAGAGATTACTTTCGAAGTACCCTAAATAATGTCCCATATAGTCATTTTTCCCCAGAAGAAGAAGACCATAAAATGCGAAATAAGCTAAAAATCATTACAAAAATGTACTTATCTAGGCAGTCAAACAAAGGTGCAATTTTTTTTTAAAATGGTAAATTGACAGCTTAAATCTATTAATGTAATATAAAAAAAAACAAACGACAACAAAATACATGTTGACCACAGTACAGTTTTTTTTCTGCAAAAAAGTCTACAAATAGTCTAATTTTTTTTCAATTTAAAAAAAAACATTGGTCAGACATAATTTCCCGAGATTGAAAAAAAAATCAGGGGAAGATTATTTTTTAATACAAAATAAAAGATTCCTTAGTATAAAAAAAAGAACAAAAAAAAATATATAAAATATACGGACACAAAAGAAAAAAGAATTGCGTTTTACAAATAAAAAAAACGTAATAAAATAATGCGCTTTCTCCCCAAAACTTCGTCACCATTCTTCACCATTCATTCCCTTCGGAGTGCTTGTTGGGCTCTCCCAGATTGTTGGTGGTGATTGTGATGGTGGAGGAAGAATTCGGAGGTGGAGAGGAGGATGATCCTCCTCCGGGAGGGGACGGAGGCGATGAGGAGAAGGGAGTGACGTACTCATTATGACTGGGTACTCCATTATTGTGTTTGGAGGAGGCGGCAGCTCTCGTTCTCTTCCCTTTCTTCACATGATTATTATGGAGATTATTACTACTACTACTATTATTATGATTATGATTACTGGAGGACATGTCAAAGCTATTGGAGCTGAAGCCCGACAAGCTGCTCGTATCCACATTGTCATCCGGATCCGTGGACTCCCCATGATGATTGTTGTTGCCATTGTTCATATTATTAGTCATATTCCCACTACTACTCCCATTACTATTGTGGGATCCTCGACGACTCCCTCCGTTGCTCTTTGACCCCGTGCTATCATAACTCACCCGGGGCATGTTGAAGCGGGCGTGTGGGGGCGGGTAGGGGACGACCTCCAATTCGTCCTCCTCGTCCTCAGCCTCGACCAGGGCGTGGGAATTCGACCGGGACAACAATTCCGCTCCTTTCACCGACTGTCCAACGAAGCATGATGAGGGCAGAAAAAAGAAAGAAACATGGTCGTTTTGCTTGGTTATAATAATATCCCTTTTTTTATAGAAAAAAGTGTCCACACCAAAGCTTGGCGTTAATTGGATTAATTGAAATACAAAAATGGGTAAATATTAAGCGTTTTTCCGTCCCGAGTCTCTCTACACAACATTTTGGGGGATATATCAAAAATAAATTTGAAACGTTTTATAAATTTTTGAGCTAAATTTTGTATCTAAACGAGAGAGGAAGTTTTTCTACATCGAAGATAAATTTTGTATCTAAACCAGAGAGGAAATTTTTCTAAATGAAAACTAAATTTTGATTCGAGATCGAATTGGAAATTTTCTAAATCTGAGCTGAATTTGGTGTCTAAACGAGAGAGGGAATTTTTCTACGTGAAAATAAATTTTGATTCGACATCAAAGCAGAAATTTTCTAAATCCGAGCTGAATTTTGTCTAAATTAAAGAGGAAATGCTCAAATTGAGAATACATAAAGTGTTTGTAAATCGAAGGCTATTTTGCAGTTCTAAAAACTAAGTTTTTGAAATATCGAAGGACTCAATTTGTTGCTAATTACCTTTGCTGGTACCTTTTTTTAATTGAATAGCAATACCCTTTTAAATCAAAGAGCTAACCTTTTTTCTAAATCAAAGAGCTAACCTTTTTTCTAAATCAAAGAGCTAACCTTTTTTCTAAATCAAAGAGCTAAACAATTTTTTTCGTTAAACCGCGTTTTCTCAAGCAAATAACTACGTTGTCCAAATATGGTGAAATATTTAAAAAATTGTTCAAACTGAATTGCAGTGTCAGAGAAACTCGGTAGAGAATCGACATTAAAATATTCCCGACCACCCGTAAAATTGATCAAATTTCATTGTTAATAATGAAAATACGTATGTATACAGTATACGGTATACGCTGGCACTAACAGCCGAGACTGACAAATGGGTGCCCAGGCGTGTTATTTGGTTCTCTTGAAGCACCATTTAGGTAAATCATATTTTTTGGGGATTATTAGGGAAGTTACGAATGGTCAGGAAAAAATTGTCGATATAGGTTTTGTTGTGTAAAAGTATGTATTTAGAATGATTATAATTAGTTTAAAAGTTGCAAAATAAATAGTACATATAAATGTTAATTAACGGCCTCGGTTGACGTTCCTTGTGCTTGACTCGGATTAGTAGGTTATTTTGCTAGAGGCTTGAACCAATAATTTCGGGTTAAAAAAAACACAGTCGTGGCAAGGTTAAATTCTCAGTTTTTTTTGGTTATTTTACAATCAGTCAGTACGTGATAGTAGGATGGTTGTTGTAGGTAGTATAGAAATGGATTTTTTTGGCAGTGATGCATGCATGGCTTTTTAATGGGAGGCGTAGGTACGGGATTTTTTTAAAATACAAATAGGGACGGACAGGGATTTCTTGTTGTTTGATTAAGAGACCTGGAAATGGTGGAGATTATCACGGGGAGGCGGCGGCGGCCCTTCATCCGAATGGGAACTGCAGTTAGAAATGCTCTCATCGTCCGAATCATCCCTTTTCTTTATGTCCTGTGAGATTATGATAAAAATGATTAAGGTCAATTTTTTTTCAAAATGAATCCCAAAAATTACTATATGCCAGCACTTACAAAAGTCTGTTCGAGACGACTTTGTCTCCGGAAACTGACGCTTTTGGAGGGTTTGCTCATGCCGGTGGCATGACCATTTAGATTACTATTGCTACTACTACTACTACTATTGGCGGAGGCCCCATTCAATATCACGTGGTTGGGAGCGGCCAGACGGGCTAAATTAGGATTCTTGGCCATTGCATTCATTAGACTATTGTTGCCCAGCTCGTTCATCCGCTTCTGATGTGCCTGTTGACTCATGATCCGATTGTAGTTGGCCCAAGGGGATTTGGGTGGGTCCATCTCGAAGCCATTGTTGACCAGACCCTTCTCATTCCCCACGCTCCGCTTGGATGACAGTGTCCTGTTTGGGGGGTTCAAATATTTTAATTGTAATTTAAATTGATTCAAAATTGACCGAATTGCATTTATTCATGTCCAAATCTCCAAACGTAATTTTATATTAGTGGAAAAAATTAACGTAATAAATGGAAGTAAAAATTAACGCAAGAAGTTAACCTTATACATGAAAATAATTAATTTTAATATACATACTAGCTCATTATTAAATTAATTAACTCCATGAAGCTAGCATACTATTAAAATAACAATCAGGTAATGGAATACCTGATTAACTTTAATAAGCTAGCGTAGTGTAGCATACAATTAATTAACTTTAATTTTAAGAATTAATGTAACGAATAAAATGAAATTTTAAATTGAAGCTTGAATTGACGGGTAAAATCAAATTTTAATTTGGAGTTAGCGAATAAAATTTAAGTTCAAATTGAACGGAACGAATAAAATGGGATTTTAAATGAACTAACGAACAATATTTAATTTTAAATTTACAAACTGACAATTATACGTAAACTTGGCAGATTGATATTGGGGCATATTGAATGAATTATGCTGCGAGAAGAAATCATTTAAATTCAAAGCTAAGTCGGTTTACATATTTGACGTATAATTAGTTAACTTAACTAGAATACGCACTAATTATGTGGAAGCAATTTGAACATTCCATTGAATTGCATTTAAAAATAGGCTTAAAATTATTTGTAAGTAGTTTTCATGAAATTTGTTCTCCTCTAATTTTGATATTATTTCCATTTAATTCCGCACGTTAAATTCAGTTACATTTTCCCCTAAAGTCATGCAAAATCTAATGAAACTGCATTTAAATCTGTCACCGAATCTGTGACAGGGAAATTTGAAAAAAGTGCGAGATATGTTCGGGCTATTTTTGGTTAATTAAAGCAAAAAATGAAATTGGCTGCGACGGAAATCGTGCAATATATTGTTTTAGTTACTATAGCTGTAATACCTTTAAAGCTGGCTCCAATGGTGAAATAAATTATTTTAGTTGGTAGAGCTGTAAATTTGTACCTGACAATCTGGCGCAAATCGCACAATATATTATTTTGGTTTTTATAGCAGTAAATTTGTACCTGAGAATGTGGCGAAAATGGCGCTAGATAGTATTTTATAGTTGCTATAGTTATAAATTTGTACCTGAGAATCTTCCTGCCAAAGCCAATGCCTGTGTCAATGGGGTCCTCCAGGGACCGTGCCCGACTCTTGCCCTTGAAGCTCTCCTCGATGATGATGTGTCGGTCATAGGGCGTGTCATAGTCCACCTCCAGGATGGTGGAGAAGCTATGGGGGTACAAGAGGTCAATGAGGGCAATGACTAGGCCCACGAAGCCACAGAGAGCCCCCGCAATGGCCACCAACCAGTAGGACCATCCGAATTGGAACTCCAGGATCACGTCCTCAAAATGAATACTCAAAGGGTGTTCGGGCAGGAGCACGTAGTAGATTAGGTTCGCCGATAGCATGAGGAAACTGGTGATGATCATTTGGTAGGCGCCGTACCGAGGCACCACCACCAGCAACAGATTCATGAGGAGCCACGAGGCGAACGCAGCCCTGTTTCAAATTTAGAGAGGCGAAGGAAAATAGAATTATTATTTAAATGAAATTTGCAAATTTCAACACGTAATTATTTGGGATCCAACGAAATATTTTCCATTTTATAATTCCTAATACGAGCGAAATAAATTACATCTGCACAGTGCGAGATGGAGGCAGAAGATTATGTAACTGTAATTGGATTTGCTTAGTTTACTGACATTACAAAAAAATTCATGAAGCTACTCACAGATATTTAACGTGAGAGTAGATTGGTAGAACAATTCGATGTATAAAAAATACGGCTGAGAGCATGGATAAAATTCAGCAACAAAAAAGGAATGGCTGTTTTGAGAAACTTTAAGTTTTAAGCCAAATTTTGGATCACATGATCTGCAAAATTTTGGTATAAATTATTGACTACATTTTTGAATAAACTATATATGCGCCAAACTATAGGAAAACTAATAGCCAAATTTGGGAACACGCCATGTAAAAATTGTTTGTATAAACCACGGGCAAAATTTTGGCAAAAACAATGAACAAAATTTTGGTAAAAACTATGAACAAATTTTGAATACACACTATGAGTCAAATTTTGAGAGAAACTACGAGCCAAATTTTGGTAGTAACTATTAGCTAAATTTTGGAAAAAACTATGTAAAAAATGTCAGTAAAAACTATATGAAAATATTTTTGGAAAAGGCTACGGATATAATTTTTGCCTATACACGAGCAAAAATTATACAGACATTTTGGGAAACAAATTTTTTTAATACAAATTTAATGGCAACGTTTTCTTGGAGCGTGTGCCCAAACATTGGTCCTAAAATCAACCGACAAAATTTCGACAAAACTAGGCGCAAATTTTGACTAATCCACCACATACAATTTGTCGAACGCCAGAAACAACGCTTTGGCGCCAAATTGTGGCATAATTTTGTTTAAAAACTACCGGTTAATATTTTTAAAAGCGCTCTTGTTCTAGAACAAACTGACACAAATAACAGCTAAAGTTGCGGGAATTTTTCCATATCGCTTACCGTCCCGATTACAGCTTAATGGATGCTAGAATATTTAAAATTAGAATGTGAATCCTTAAAAAAGTGTGATTGTACCATAAAAGAAGGGAAGAATAATAGCCGGCGAGACGATACATCCTTCCCCAGGTGAAGCCCTCATTATCCAAGCTAAAGTACTCGACGACGGTGAGGATGGGGTAGGGGAGGCCCTTGTGAAGAGCTTCCTTTAACTCCGACCCGATTTGTTCCGGGTCATCCCAATGGAACCTCTCATTGTAGTCAATGGGATGGTTGGTGTGGGGGTGGTGCTTATTATTATTATTATTATAGGTTATAGACGGAGGAGAGGAGGAATTTGATGCATTATGTGTATAATAATCATTGTTGCTATAGTAATGACTATTGTACAGAATAATCGGACTCTGGGACTCTAAGGTAACGTTGATGTGCTTCAACCCAATGAAAACTCCCAACTTCCCTTCGATCCTCAGGGAGGAGAAAGAGATGTAATCGGACTTGATCACCGACTCACTCACGTGCCAACATGATCCTTGGTTTGTCACTGTATTGAACAAAGAAAAAATGTCATAATTACTTGGGCATAATTTTTTTTTACCAAACGTAGTCCCAAAATTTGCCATGTCAATCCATACAACCATTTTCATATCGTCCGTCGAGGCAGAGAGTTGAATATTATTTCTATCTTGAAGCTTCAAACGCAAATTTTGTTTGCATACATCCCTTTGCATGCAAAAATTGCGGTCGTTTGACAAATTTTCGTAATTATAAAAAAAATGAGACTCAGGGGTATTTTGGCGCAATTTCTGCTGCAAATTTTTACGCTAATTACTATAACTGAACATACATACATGTAGCGCATGCATATGCGCATGGCAAATTTCTACGAATAATTTTGAGAAATTTTTCTTGGCTGATTAATAGCAGTGGCAAAAAAAATTTCGCAGATATCAACATTGAATTTTGTAATAAGTTTTTTCAAATTTTTCCTGTTGTACATATAAATTTTTTTTTGCTGATTTGCAGCAAAATTTGGCTTTAAAATCTCCTTTTTTCCATTCAATTACATATGAATAAATTAAAAACGGCTGCAAAAGATAAATATGAATGTTCGTGCAAATTTTTTGGACAAATTTTGTCGTTAGATCTTCCGTTTATGCACATACAAACAAGCTTTATTGACAATACTGAACTTTCTGCTCCCCATGGACGAGTTATTGTTCGACATTTACCAAGACAAATTTGAATCAATCAATGATGTTTGCATAGCCTTAAGAGGTACACCATCATTCTCTCCTGGGAATTATGACAATCGTGTGCAAAATACCCCGAGAATGTACAAGGAAGACAACAAAGGTTAGAATTAAGCCCTGCGTTTTTCTATATTAATATTACCTTCATTCACAAGAAGCTCGAGATCAAAAGAGGAGCAGATTAGAATCTTTCCTGCCTTACACTAAACATTACTAAACATACATATTGTCCGTGCTTTATTGTGCACCATACCCTAATTCTCGTAATCAAATAATGGCATATTCGATCTGATTAAATCCGAGCATTGATGATGATGAGGTTATTATTATGTCCGTCATGACTCAGACCAGAAAGTGAATCTTACGTACACAAAAAAATTACATATTATCTCAAGGTTAGCAAATAAGAACGTTCTTTGTTTGCAAACGCTCAGTTTGGTAGCTTTACAACCTTTTCCCATTTTTTTAAATGCATATGCGTTATTTGTTCCCATTAATATTGTTGGAGGTACATATACTAGTATTTGTAAACATACAATTTTACTAAAAGCTTCTGCAGAAAAAAAAAATTCACAGAGGACCAAATTGGTTTTTCATTCATGAGTGTACAATACAATATTTTTGTAAGGATTTATATAGGTCATTTATACTTGGCGTTACATACATATTGGCGTATTTATATGCTCATCTACAAAAGGAATGCTAAGTGTAAAAAATAGGTTTTTTACAAGGGAAAAAAACGATAATTTTTGCTTTGAAAATGGCGAAAAGCTGAAGAAGGCGATAGGTTTAAAATCAGATTGATCGAGAAAAACAGGGGGGAAAAAACCAAATTAAATTCACAGCGAACTATAGAATATCTGAGACGATAGATAGAAATTTAAATGAACGAGGAAGAAATTGCAAAGAGAGAAAACCCACAGAAATTATAGACAGAAATTCCAATGAAAGAGGAGGAAATTTCAAAGAGAGAAAACCCACAGAAATTATAGACAGAAATTCCAATGAAAGAGGAGGAAATTTCAAAGAGAGAAAACCCA
>JAQGBT010005588.1:0-14028 GCA_034698585.1 Disparrhopalites patrizii
CCCTTTCTCCCGGTCTTTTTCTGTCTCTCTCTCCTCTCTAGCTCTTTCCATTTTACTATTCTCTCTCTCTCTCTCTCGGCGAACATTTAGCATGATAAAATACATGTTCGCCGCCACACAAATTTGTATCTTGCAGGCATTCGTGCCATGATTAATATCAGTCTCTGCCTTTGCTCTAATATTTTATCCATTGAGCTTGCCCTCTTCCCCTTTTGGAGGTCATTTCCGTCAGTGCTGCCCATCGGCAAAAATAGTCTATTATATTATATTTATTATATTCCTTGCCTTGTGAAAACAATCATACTCTAATATAGTATATCTTTTATGTTTTTTTAACGCGCGTAGTCTATTCCACTAAAATTTGAATTAGCGGTTAATTTATCCTGGAGCTCCTATCCTATTCTATTCTATTAATTCACTATCTTCAACATTGTTGGTTCTGACCCTATTCTTTCGTGTAAAAATGATGCTATTCTATTATATTCTCAAATTTTAAAAGCTCCTAGACTATTAAATTAAATTAATTTTGCACAAAAATCACGATAATTCTATTCTATTCCCTATTATATTTTGATTCGAATAGGGCAGCACTGATTTCCATGACGGTGATTATTTCCGTTTAAAATTCCCTCGTGGAGAACAATGACTTTTACTAAACCTATATATCTGGGTAAAGACCTACTATAATAATGGATACGCGAAATATTCCCGTTTCTTTTATTACAGGATCTACCGGGGACAATTGGAGGGACCCCAATAAAATTAGGCGCTGCTTTAAATTAAGGAATTTACACCTGGCACCACCCGTAGATTTTTTTTTCTTCAAATTTCTGGCCTGTCGGAGGAGAAAGTAAGGGGCGAAAACGTGAGGAATTCCGATTATGCAAAATATTCAAAGTATGGAACGTTGCCTGCGGAATGCTTCTCACGAATTCAACCATAAAACTTACGGCATTAAAAAAAAACGTTATGAATCCATTCACACCACTTTGTGAGCGTTTTCTTTTTCCTTCGTCATTTATCTTGGGGAACGTTCATACTTTTAATAATATACTCTGATGAGTGTCTAAAGGAAAACACCCAGAAACATCTACAGACTAAGCCTAACTGCCTTACATTATATGAAGAAGTTTACACTTTCATGGTTTACACTACATCGTATAACTAAAGTCAGCGTAACTCCAACAAAAAAATGAGTCACAGTCAAAGAACCGCGGGGCAAGGGAAATGTTCAAAACAGAAAAAAAAATTAAGACAACTAGAAACACCGCAGACTAGACTCATAAAAAAATTAGAGAAAGAAAATATATGGGGAAAAATTACACAGAACGGAACAGGGATCATGTACCTGTATACAAAGCTGACTAACAGCAAAAAATACAAGTTTCCGTGACAAGATCTATCTCCATGTTGGATGTCAAGAAGAAAAAGGAGAAGTACATCAGTGAGAGGCTGAGAGAGAGAGAGAGAAAGAAATTAAATGGCAGACAAAAAAAAAACAGACAGAAATGTAGAGGGACAGAGAAATTAAAAGGCATAGGGTGAGATAGACAAAGAAATTAAAAAAACAGATACATGCAGAGTAGAACTGACGAGAGTAGGAAATTAGGAGACAGATACAGAGAGAACCGAAGAGAGAGATGGAGACAGAATAAAATTAACAAATACAGACAGAACCGAAGAGAGAGAGAGACTAAGAGACATATACACTGTGAACTGACGAGAGCGATATTAAGAGACAGATGTATAAAGATTTAAAGAGAGAGAAAGAGAAATTAAGAGGCAGATACAGCGAGACGTGAAGAGACAGAGAAAGGAGGAAGGGAAAAGAGACAAAATAAAAGGGCAAGTTGGTCACTATAAAACAATCGACAGAGAGCGGGAATTTTAAAACCAAAAGAATTGATGAAAGAACCAAAGGAAAAAAGAAGAGAGAAAATTGACTCGAGTAAAAATGCATATAGTTAAAAAGGACAGGGAGAAGAAAAATTTCTGCGGAGAGAAATAAGATAGAAAAATTGAGGGCAAAGGAAAAGGTCAGAAAGAGAGAGACAAGTAGAGAGTATTAAAAAAAATGGAAAGAAAGAAAAAGACAGCAATAAAGACCGAGATAAACAGGTGATAAATGGGGCATGAGAGGAGGTTAATGAGCAGGAGAAAGGGAGAGAAAAGAAGAGTCACAAACAGAGACAGCCGAGACAGAGAGAGAGAGGGAAAAAAGGAAAGAAAGAGAGAGATGTAGAAAAAGGAAAGAGGGAGAGAGAAAAAAAGGAAAGAAAGAGAAGGAGACGGAAAAAGGAACGAGAGAGAGAGAGAGAGAGAGAGAGAGAGAGAGAAAAAAGAGAGAAAGAAGTCCTGGAAGGGGAAAAAAACCTGAAGGAAGTTTGGAAGAGAAAGACGGAGAGTGTTCAAGGCGGCAATAGTTATTGGAGTAAAGGAATACCCGCATTTACCACATCATTTTATAAATGATTAATGATTATTCCTGACATGTGAGACATGCAGTGTTTTGTTTTCAATAAACTAGCCCGAGTCTTTGCCGTAAATTAATAACCACCTCGAACGTCATAGAAATTAGTCATAAGAGAGTGTGCGTCTGATGTGGAGGAGAAGGAATATAACACAAGTGTTTATCCTCCAATGTATGTATAGTAGTACATAAAGGAAAAGAAATAACGACGTGGTCCAAACACACGAAAAAAAAATTGTCCTAATAATAATACCCACAAGGAAAAAAACATTTATATATACTTACTTACACATTTGCCCTTCATCTAGGGGACCGACACGGGCAAAAAAGAAAGGGATATATGTCCTTATGATTTATCCTAATAATAATAGCCATAATAGTAACAATAAGAAAAATCATATTATTTCCCCTCCCTCCCACTATATACGTGAGGAAGAGAAGCACTCTTTCGTTTTTTTTTTTTGAAACCCAAAAAAGATTTAGGGAGTTATAGTAATTCCTTTTTTTTCCTGCACTCAAGTTGTATATGACAAAGCCCTTGTTCTCCAAGGAGGAGAAATAAAGCACTTTGGAAGTGGTTGATGGCTTTTGTATGAAAGTTGTTAACCCACTAAGCCATGATGTTCTCTTTTGTTTTTTTCTTTTCTATATTTTTTTTTGGTCCTTATATTTTAGTTTCCTTTGTATTATTATTTTTTTTGGTTCAGTTTTTGCTCCTTACCTGTAGTAAATCTCTTGGTTCCTGCCAATATCAGCATCAGCAGCAGTTATTTTGGTGACTTTGGACAGCACGGCCGCATCCTCATCGACCACAACATCGTAGTTGGAGTACTCGTGGATGGGATTATTATCATCCAAGTCAATAATACGAATATAGACAATGGTGCTTGCTTCCAACAGAGTGACTAGTGGCTTCGTGGTAGTTACAAAACTTGAGGTTGTTAAGGGATTTTGGTAGGGTGTGACGGGGATTTTGGACACAATTGGCGAAATAATTTGTTTTTCTTTACGACTCTTCCTCTTGTCACTATTCTTGTTCCGGTTGCGAGCCTTACTCCGTCTTTCATCTCGGGAGTTGCGTCGTAAAGATTTTTTCGATGATTTTTTATTTCGGTTCTTTTTTATGATGACACCACTACCACCACCATTTCCAGACTTGACTCCAGTCTCTCCACCATTAGGACTACTACTACTACTGCTACTACTACTGTGTGATGGTGGTGGATTTGAACCATAATGTGGGTCGGAAATGGACTGCTGCTGCTCCTCTGTACTTGTTTCCAGATGAACACTGCTGCTGGTGCTACTGGTACTTAAAATACTACCACTATTACTACCACTAGTAAGGGATGAGACGACCAGCTTTCCTCTGGGGTCGTCTACCAGCTGGTCATTTTGAACACTTAAAATTGGAATCTCTTGAATGAGTGGATTTTTCTCCTTGGGGCCGCCATTATGATCATCCAAATGGGATGAAGATGAAGAAGAATAAGGGTCCTTTTCCCTCATCATCTCAAGGTCCCCCACATCTCCCAGGTGACTCTTCCCCCGTCTTTTTTCTATATCAATAGAATTATCCTTCGTTTTGACAGTACCTTCAGTCTCTACATTTAGTACATCGGATGAGAAGGGATTCTTCTCCAGAAGGACTCCGGCCTTATCTGAGCCGTCTTCCCAAGCCCAGGGAAATGTAAATGTTTCTTCATCTTCGGATTTCTTCTTTTTCCCCCCTGAAGCACTACTACTACTACCACTACTACCCCCATCATCCCCAGCAATACCCAGGCCCTCATCGTGGACCACCCCACGAATTTGAACTTTGTACAATTCCTTAAATTCACGATTGAGAATCCGATCATTCTTATTTACCCGGATGATGAGGAAGCAGAAATCTCCGATTTGAAGGGGCTCTACATGGAACATTTTTAAGGGGTCACCACTCACTATACTGTAATGAATCCGACGATTTGAATCCGAATTCCATATCCCCATCCTTTCCGTGGGCACGACCATGGTTGTCCCCACGGAATTCTCCGGCACCGAGGCATTGTAGAAGGAATGGGTGAAGCGGAAGGCTTCCTTTGAATCTTCGTAGCGTGGACTGGTATTTCCGGGGGGAAGAAGAAGGAGGGGATTGTGACCATTTTCTCGGCTCCCTCCCCCTCCCTCTCCCACTCCTCCATAGCTGTTCCGGTTGAATGAGAGGACTGGTCCGAAGGAAATCACGTGAAATAAGAAGATGGTGGATTTCAACATGTAGTTCATCATGTCATGCCTGTAATAAATCATTTGTAAAAAAAAGGGTTATTATTTCACTGTCCAATTTTTTTTTTCATACAAAAATTGCAATTTTTTCCTCCTTTTTTTTCTTATTTTCTAATTTCACACCCCACCGACTGCTTAATGGGCTCCTCCACCCTTTGGGCTTTTGCCTGGTAGCACATTAGCTATACGGTGTGCCAGCCCTTTTGTAAGATTCTTCTTAGCACCTTCACACACCTTAACACAGACGGTTTATAACCTTGTTATTTCAATTTCCTATTTCAAATAGGATTTCTACTTGTCCTTATCTTCTTTTTTTTTTCTTGGGCTCAGGATAAAAAATTCCGGACAAAACTTATAAAACCCTTTTGGAAGAGTTTTAATAATAATAATTTTGTCTTAAAAATAATTACTATGTCGTTTCCATATGCCCTCACATGAGATAATTTTGGCAGTGTCCAATTATTGCCAAAGAAGAATTTTTTTTCATCTTCACATAAGTATTAGTAATCTTCAACTGCCAAGTTACATAATTACAGTCGTTTCCAAAGCAGAGAGAGAGAGAGAGAGAGAAGAGAAGAAGAAAAAAAATAGATGTTAATTCATTCGAAATTACTTTTCAACTTTCTCAAGTCATACATATTCCAAAATAAAATCCCTTCTGCATTAATTTCCGCCAATTTGCCAAAAACATTTAAAACTTTTTTTTTCTCTCATCTCCTACGTCTGCATAAGACACATGAATCTATCAAGGGAACAGGAGAGAAAAAAAAGTTATTCCCAGGGAGATTAAGTGATAATAGGAGAAATCGATTTGCTCCTTATCACGTGATTCGCTCCTTCCAATTTTTTTCTAACCCGCACCCCGCACATTCCCCCTCCCCCGACCATCATGATTTATTCATAGCAGTTTTGATGAAATTGTTATTCCGTGATTAAAATCAAGTTTATTTATACAGTGATAAAGACAAAAGAGGAAATAAATCCACAGGAATTTCCAGTATTAAAAACTTCCCCGGGTTCTAAACCCACTGATTTTCTCCCTCACTCTCTCTCTCAAATTATGTCCCAAAATATCCAGGTCAAACTCAAAAGGAAGGAAAGAGAAGAGTTTTTGAAGCGGACCAAATTGGACTTTGTGTTATTATTGAAATGAGTGGTGATTATTGTCTTTCACAGTCTCTACAGTGATGAAAGCCTTCTATTATCCGAATTTGCAAGAATTACAGGCACTATTACAACCATTAGAGCGGGGCTATCTGCATGTATAAGGAGCAATTGTGGCTTTCTTGTGGAATGGCCATGATTACTTTATCACTTGTACAAATATATACATCCATATACGTATAAAACAAAAACACAGAAAAATATAGAAAACATCTCTCTATCTTAGTATTCTCTCTAATTTTTTTTTTTACTTAGAGGGAACAGGAGTGACTTAATTTTTCCCCATATTTCCTCTCTATTTCTCTCTCTGTTTCCGTCCTTGTCCCTTTGCCCTGTTCATTCTCTGGCGTCTGCATACCATAGTAATCAAAGCAAGTCCCTAAGAATGTGAAATTAGAGTTCCATGGCTTTTAATATCTTTCCATATTGCAATATGATGATAGGAGAAAAAGATGGAGCTCTCTATCTCTCTAACTTCTGAAATGTAACACAATGTTCATGTTTTTTAATAATTTATGACATGAAGGGAAGCAATAGTATCCTCTGAGATGGTAAATACATATAACCATGTACACGCGCACACCATTAGCCAGTATCTGACAAGGACTTTGAGCATGGGGCAGACATTATTATATTTATAAAAGATTTCCGCAACCCCAGAAATGGATGTATTACATATGGAATAATATACATGCATTTAAAGTGAAGCTTCTTGTATCCTGTAGAGGCGTCCTATATATACGCTTCCCCTGATTTGTGCGATGGGTAATTCTTATACGTATACTTTATTTATACATGGCTCTCTATCTACCACTTCAGAGCTTTAACGGAGCCCCAACGACTTTAATATCTTTTTTGCTCCTTCTTGTACTTCTCTCTCTCTCTCTCTCTGTCTCTCTTTTGCTTTCTGCCTTCAATTCCTACCCAGTCCCAGCTGGTGTACATCTAAATACTGTAAAGACCAGAGTAATCCAATAAAATTGCAGGCCATCGATATATGGAGGAAGTTATTACTTTCCCTACATACATTAATATACCTTATGCATACCCCCCCGCACCAAGAATGGAAGAGTCCGTGAATACTCGAAAAGAGAGACAATAGTGTACACGTGTTTTTTTAATAGCAAAAATACTTCCATGATGAATTCATCCTGGTAAAATTTTAATGAATGCACATACTTGAGACTTACGTCCCCATAAAAAAAAATGCACAACTTGTCTCCATATGTATATCTTTTTTTTTATTATTTTCCTATGATTTAATAATACCGATGATGAGTTCATGTCCACATTCTTTCCCCCCTTTTTATACATAACATTCTTGGAGCCATAGCCATATGTACGAGTGCGAGAATACAGAAAAGCGAGGAAAAGCTAGTAGACAGCCTAATTATGGGGCCGGTGCCAGTTGTAATCCCTGATCTGACATTGCAAAATGCAAATACTGTGTATGGGAGAGATAGAGATAGAAAGAGAGAAATTATGTCAGTATTTAAGTCCAACTATTGCAACTCCATTTAGATTGTGTGGATGGGGGGAAAAAATTCAAAGAATTACTTTTGTCTGATGCTACTTATTATAATATCATTGGGAATTGTGTGGCTCACTTTCGCGTGTGTATATGTACAATACCTCAGTCTTGGGAGAGAGACAGTCATAAAGTCATATGAATATGAATATGGAAAGAACCTTTGATGTAGACAGAAGTAATATTATCATATAAACCACAGAACGACACTGACATTTATGTGTGACGCTAAATGTCACCGATTTCTTTCCACCATTATCGGCGACAATCTTTTATTACATTTCTCTCTCTCCGTCTCTATCTCTCATAATGCTTGTGAGCATACCCCCAGAAAAAATAAACTCTTTATTATGGGCTTTCCCTGTGAGAAAATGTGAATAATTGTACATATTTTCCATCCTTCCATCCTCAAATATAAGGGGAAAAGTAATATTTAAAAAAAAAACAAATTTTATGCACATAGATATACATTTGCAGCAATGTACAAAAATGCATAATCCAAAGCCCTGGCCTTTCATGGCCTTTATATGTTGACATACAAGGCTGGATTTTTACATGGGCTGGAGGAATAAGAGAGAGAGAGAGAGAGAGGGGAAAAAGCGCAAGGGAATAATGGTAAACATATGATTGAGATAAGATGATAAGACGGTGTATGACATAATATCCTATTTAATTTCAACACCATTCTTTTTATGGTCCAATGTCTCCCTACATAATATACGTATTTGTAACTTCCATAAAGAACCTATACATTCCTGTGGGTTGAAATAAAAATGTTATTCATCACCCTTTTTTTTTTTGCAACCAAACCACATGATCCACTCCTTTTGCTGAATACAAGTTTCAGGGTAAGTAAAGTACTCACTTACACGGGGAAAGAAAAAGGGGAAATATTGTATTTTCAGACAGTAATAAAATCATAAAAAAACAACTTCAGGACAACATTATATAGGTAGTTGGATAATACCTAGGAAGGCAAGAGCTCGTGGAGCAAAAACGACAGAGAGAGAGAGAGAGAGAGAGAGACGAAGGTGTGGAATGAATACAGCACCCTGGAACAGCTTGTTGAATTGCTTGGAACAAGTAATACGTCAACATATTATGTGCATAAGAGTTCGATAGGAAAAACAGTGAATGAAAAAAAAAGAAAAAAAAAGAAATAACAACTTTTCTGCACCACCACATAAAAGTTGCGGACTAAGTGAGGCTTTTATACACGTCGACTACTTCTAAAAATGAATATAAAAAAGTGAGAGGGGGAAAAAAAAGAACCGTAAATTGGGAGTTGCAAATCCATTTACATACAGCCAGTGAAACAGGCCGTGGATGGAGAATAAATTCACGTGTGTTTCACTCCCGCACCGTGTTCCTTTTGCCCATGTTTTTATTCCCTTCGTATCTTACATAGGAACTAACTACACTCGTGCCCTCGTATTAAATGTGAGCGTGTGTAATAATACTGTTCTACCCATTAAAAACGTGGAGCTGGAAAGTTCAAAAAAAAAAAAAAAAACAGGAACAGAAAAACTCAGAAGTCCAAAGTAATATTTAGGTGTGTAACCTCCATACTAAATACCAGGTTATGAGTGCAGATCTGAAAAAAATGAATGTGTATAGGAGGATAAAAATTGTGAAATGTGTCCCCTAGCAAAAAAAGAAAAAAAAAGAAACAAATGTGGGGTGGTTTCATTTTTTTTTGCAAACACATCGATCCCCCTATTTGGGGAGTTAAGGTAGATGGAGGGGATTTTATACCCCCCAAGATACATTTTGTGGCTCCGTAACACTCCCTCTTTCAAATGATATAGATCCGTCTGTTAGAAAGTAAAAGAGCAGAAATTTTTTGGCTACTAATCCTATTACAAGGGTAAACTAATGTATTAGGACTACTACATTTTTTCAACTGGTACAACTTCAAAAATTATGCGATGGCTCCGAGGAATACGTCAAGGAAACATGAGCTAAACCCTTTTATTAACTACTAACTGGTCAGCGAAAAAATGGGGTAGGCAATTTACATGAAAGGAATAATATTAAAGACACACACACACACACACCAACACAAACAACACACACGCCGCAACTTGTCAATCTCAATAATATGGAGTACATCAATAGGGAATTATAAAATTGTTTTCTTCTCTTAATACATTATATTATTATTCTCATTTTCTTTTCTCAACACATTTTTGCATTAAAAAGTCCTATATGCTGTCGGAATTACAAACTACTCCTTAATACTAACTACTCCTTCACTTTGGGACGCAAGTAATACATTATCACCACCAGGGACGTCTGCATGTCTCTTGAGTATGTAGTCCAAAGAGAGAAAGAGACAGAGAGAGACAGAGAGAGAGAGAGACGAAAAATCCAAGGAGGAAATATGTAAAAGAGAAGCCTACAAGTACAAACAAGTGTGTAAAATAGCTACTAGGTACGTTTAATATCTACACATGTACACATTTTAGTATTCACCATAGAAAGTTACACAAGACCGTGTATAAAAGAGTGAATGTAATCAAAAAAACAAGTCTTCATCATCATCATCATCACCATCTCCTATCCTCTCCCTCGTCTTCTTCTCTTGACTTTTTTTTTATTTCGTCAATGGACTCTCCATAATAGTTGTACGTAAAAATGTGTTTGATTTAACCTGCCATCACATACTCATACAAGGGGGACATACACAAAGCCTTTTTACATCTCATTTCTCTCTCTCTCTCTCTCTTGCTATTTCTACTCGTCATTTTCAAAAGACTGGCTTCCCCCTCCTTCTCTCGTTTTTTTTACACATAGCAACAACAAGTGCGGCAGGGTATGTAATAATATAATAAATATATGACTACAGGAGAGAGAAAAAAAAATTGGACGACGTCGAGACAACTCCGACCGAGCTCGTTTTTAGATTCTTGCTTCAGCTCCCTATTAAATTGTATGTACGTGCCTCTGATGCTTTTTTAACTCGATCAAAAAAAAGAAAGAAAGGAAAAGAAGAAAGAGAGAAAAAAATAGCTCAGAAAGCTAGCCACAATCGAGGAACTAATTTTTCACCCCTTCAATTTTATCCCACGTCATAGTTGTCAAATA
Source organism: Disparrhopalites patrizii (assembly GCA_034698585.1). NCBI lineage: Eukaryota > Metazoa > Arthropoda > Collembola > Symphypleona > Sminthuridae > Disparrhopalites > Disparrhopalites patrizii. Next base: position 10,515 of record JAQGBT010005588.1, read on the forward strand.
TTTTAGTACAAACACCGCTTCTCTCTCTCTCTCTCACTCCTTCTTCTCTCTGTTCCCACTCTCTCTCTTGTCTCTCTTCTCACACCTTACTCTTTCTCTCTCTTCTCTCTCTTTCTCTTTATCTCCTTTCTGCCTCTCTCTCTTCGTCTCTCTTGTCTCTCTCCCTCTCTCTTTTTCTTGTATCTCTATGTCTTGTCTCTCTATCTCTCTCTTTCTTCTCTCTCTCTGTTGCTCCTTTCGTTCATTCAGTCCCTACCCCGCTCATGTCTGACTGTGTTTGAGTTATCTCTCCCATTCCGTATCTGTCTCTCCTCCTCCTTTTTAATTCCATACTCCCTTTCACGTAATATAATACCACCGTCAATCCTGACCGACTGACTGCCAACAGTAAGAAAGTATTAAGCTGTAAAAAAAAAAAGAAGGGAAAAAAAGAAGGGAGCGAGCAATTGCCAAAAAAAAAGTGAAGCTATATAGCATAGTATTTTCAATGTCTGGCAAAAAAAAAAGGAAGGAGAAAAAAAATCATCCCTATAACATCCACTCACCTACATATAATCAGTTGGTACTTCATTTTTTCCCCACATAATAACTCTTTAAAGGCACAATCTACAAAACTCTGTCCTATCTCTGATTCCCTGTCTCTCCCTCCCCCACCCGCCCTTTACACTTGTACACTTGAGGAGCATACAATAAAAAAAGATTCTGAAAAACATCAGTATGTGTGTGTCTCCCACTCGAAAAAGTCCCTTGTATCTCCCTGTCTTCTCCTCCCTCCCTCACTCTTTCAATTCCTGTCCGCTCTAATCTCTGGTAACTAATGATTACAGTGGAAAACTCGTGTGTATAGTAAGTATCTTTGTGTCTGTGGTAGTACAAGCGAATCCATTTTGGAAGTTACTTTTAGTTCAGAAAAAAAAAGCATCCCATGTTCTCCTTTATAGTAATGCATGAACTTGTTGGAGTAACCCATAACTTGAATAATCCTTCGATTAAGAAAGATAGCAATTCCTTGAAAGGGAGAACTAAACAAGATACAAACACACACATATACACAATGATTTTTTTTCCTTTCTTCTTCTTCTTCTTCTTCTTCCTCAAATTCTCCCACTTTCCCAGTAAAGCCCTATTATGTGCATGCCGCCGTTCCAGACTAGCACTACTACTCCCATTATATCCTGTACTAACCCCGTCCACCCCTTCCTCTCCCATCCTCTACCATGGCGTACCTACACAACTCCTCACTTATTCTCACAGTCAACTAAAATATACATGACATGACTTTAGTCGACACCCGTGGAAAGAGGGCCCGAGATGAGAGAGACTGGTAGCAGGATAGGAGAGAGTGCTACCAGAGTCTTCGTGAGTCAAATATATACATATGTGCTTCTATGGGATATTCTTTATCTTTTCCTCTCTCTGTCTCTCTCCTTTTTTCTTTTTGTCTCGCTGTTCTTCTCCCTCCTTCTTTCTTTTTGTCTCGCTCTACTTCTCTGTCCTTCTTTCTATTTGTCGCTCTCCTTCTCTCTTCGTCTCTCTTTGTCTCACTTTGTCTCTCTTTGACTCGCTCTCTCTCCCTCTTTGTCTCGCTCTCCCTATCTCTTTGGCTCGCTCTCCTTCCCTTTTTCTCTCCTTCTTTCTCCATTTCTTTCTCTTTCCTCTTTCTTTCTCTCGTTCCATTTTTTCTCTATTTCTCTTCCTCTCTTTCTTTCTCTCGTTCCATTTTTTTCTCTATTTCTCTTCCTCTCTATTTCTCTTTCTTCCTCCATTCCTTACTCTCTTTCTCCGTTTCTCTCTCCCTGTATTTCTCCATTTGTATGTTTCTCTTTCTTTCTCCGTTTCTCTCTCCCTGTATTTCTCCATTTGTCTGTTTCTCTTTCTTTCTGAATTTCTCTCTCCGTGTATTTCTCGATTTGTCTCTTTCTTTCTCCATTTCTCTCTCCGTGTATTTCTCGATTTGTCTCTTTCTTTCTCCATTTCCCTCTCTGCATTTTGTTTAGTATTTCTATCCATGTTTCTCTTTCTTACTCCCAGTATTTATCTCTCTTTCTTCCAGTATTTCTCTCTATCTCTGTGTTTCTTTCTCAATTTCTCTCTCGTTTTCGTCCCGTATATCTCTCTGTTTCCGTCAGAGTTGCTCTCTATTTCCCTCCCCGTTTCTTTCTCTTTCTCCACCACACTGTACCATTTGGTGTAGATCCATAAAACGAACGCCTTCCTGGAGTAAGTACCTTTTACACACAATCACTTGTAAGTAGTACGTACATACACATGCAGCCAACTAAAAGCCGGGCACTCTCTCTTTCACTCATTCTCTCTCTCTCTCTCTCTCTCTCTCTCTCTCTCTCTCTCTCCGTCTCACCCACACTCCTTTCCCGTTCCCTTCCTTCCTTTCTTTCCTATATCTTCGTCTCTGTCCCTCTTTCTTTTTTCAAGAAAATCATCCTATACACCCTCTCTATTACAGAGGAGTTTATTGAGGGAGTGACGATACACATATAATGGAAACCGGACGGAACAACGTTCGAATTCAGCGAGACTTGGTTTCCTTCAAAGGTTCTATTTTTTTATATTTCTTTTCAGAATCGGTTCGCTTGTCCAATACGAAATCAATATGAGCCTAAAAGCACACATAGGACTACCCCTGAGACACCTACACACTCGCACGTTCATACGTTGCTTATGTATCTATATGTACACAGGCGAGAGGCCCCCGTCGGTTAGGTTGACCATCTCCTAAAAGGAAGTTTTATGCATGTCATGTCATACTCGTCCCGTAATAGTATGTAGGCGTCCTGGTAGTAAACTATGTAGTAAGTGGAGACGAGAGAGAGAGAGAGAGGGAGACCAAAAACTCTTACACGGTGTGGAAGAACGCGATGAACGGTGGGAGACAGTCTTTTTTTTGCACGTATGTAACGTAAACAGAGAGTTACGGGAGCTCCCATGTGAGTGAGAATGCTCCTACTGTTATTATCAGGGGTAAAAGCGGGAAAAAAAGCTATCCTTTTTCTCGGATGTTCATCATATGGGAAGGAGAGGGAGAGTGAAAGACAGTGAGAGAGAGAGAGAGCGAGAGAGAGGGAGACAGAGAATTCGGAGGAAGAGCTAGTAACACAGTGGACGGACATACGACCACGTGAGTGTGTAATGCAGTACAAATATTTCATATGTCTGTACTTGCTCTTGTTCTGCCTTTACTCTCGTCTTCGGGCCCTTTTTTTAGCCCACTCAAAGGTATTACTTAAGGATGAAAATACCTGACGAACGTCTCTTTCTTCTCTTTCTTCCTCCGTCTCTCTCTCTCCTCTCCCTCCCAATACCCTTTCTTATCCCAACGAACTTTGACTTGATGCGCTGTTTTATGTCCGACTTCCCATGTTTAACTTAACTTGGTTCTCTCTCTTCTCTCTCTCTCTTTTTTCTCTTTTTTCTCTTTTTTCTCTCTCTTCTCTCTCGATCTCTATCTCTTCTCTCTTTCTCTCTCTCTCTCTCTCTCTCTCTCTCTCTCTCTCTC
>JAQGBT010005589.1:0-14027 GCA_034698585.1 Disparrhopalites patrizii
TTGTCTCTCTCTTTCTCTCTGTTTCTGTCTTTATTTTCCCTTTGTCTCTCTCTTTCTCTCTGTTTCTGTCTTTATTTACCCTTTGCCTTAATTTCTCTCTCTTTATTTCCCCTTTGTCTCTCTCTTACTTTCCCTTTGCCTTAATTTCTCTCTCTTTATTTCAACCTTGTCTCTCTCAAACTTTCCCTTTGTCTGTCTCTCTATTTTTGTTTTGTCTTTGCGTCTCGCTAAGTTGGTCTCTCTCCTTGTTTTTTCATCGTTCTGGTCTTTTGTTTTTCTTTATTGTTCTCTGGTTGGTTTTTTGTCTCTCTCGCTATTTTTTCGTCGCATCTCTTGACGCTTCTCCTTGTCTGTCCATCTCTTTTTCCTCTTTCTCTCTTCCCGTCACTGTCTCTCTACTTATTCTTGCCTCGCCCTTTATTATCTCTTCTCTGATTATCTGTCTCTCTCTCTCTCTTGGTTTGTCTCCTACGGTTGTACGCTTTTGGGTTTGACCCCCCTTTGTGGTTTCTCTTGCTATGACTTTCGCTATTATTTTTACTCTTCTAATGCTACTCTGTTTCTCTTCTTTTTTTTTGTTCATTTCCCCTTTTTCTCTTACTGTTTTTTCTTTTTTTTTTCTTACTCTTTTTCTCTTTCTCTTACTCTTCCATTCCCTGGAAAAATAACTACTGTTCTTTTATTTCGTCTCTCCCCGACTAACCCTGCGATGCCTCTCCCACACTCTCTTTCTTGTCCTCGGCTGCGTATTTTCCTGTACAAAGTTTCACATAACGGGCATTTTGTCCTTTAAAAGGGCCTGGCAGAAGACTGGAGGATAAGGGAGAGTGCAGGGGGAGGAGGAGGAAGGAAGGAAGCCTCTGGATTATTGAATTCCAATGGGGGATGAATTCATCTTAGGTCTTTTAGAGTGGGAAACCCTTCCCTCTGTATCCCTCTCCCCCTCCGTTGTTTTCCAAAAGACTTCATCTCCTGAGAAGGATAACTAAATTTCTACAAGTGCACTTGTCTGCCTCTCTCCTTCCGACTTGTTCACCTGTTTGCGTGGGGAAACTTGATAGAGAAAGAGAGAAAGAGAGAGAGAGAGAGAGAGAGAGGAGAGGAAGAAAAAATTGAAATTGCTCCTCACATCCCTCTAAATGAGTTTCCTGGAGAGAAAGTCTTAGTATTTCGCTTAAGAGATATGCGAGTTGCTGGGTAAGAAAAAAAACCTTCCAATTTTATTTAGCAGCGGCATTCTAGCAGTAGAACGCCAAGGTTCCAGGCAGGGTCTTTCCATTACTTTCTTTCGGGGAATTCCCGGGAGACGAGGGGCAATGTGAGAAAAAGGTGGGGCGGATACAAGTGTTACAGGCATGGATATATCCTCTACATAGACGTATACATATACAGGCACACGTGCTGATGTAATTGAATTTAAAAAAGAACGGATTTTTCCAGATTGTTTACTGTTTGGATGTGTCGATTGACGGGGCAATAAAATGCTTGGCTGTCTCAAGGGGGGGAATAAATATTTAAAATGGAGAATTTTCACTTCTGGAAAATACTTGGACAACCCACGTTTTGAGGTAATTTTGAGGTAATTGAAGTACATGATTTATAATTCCATTTTCTTTGTTTTGATGGCTTAAAAAGTCAAAATAATGAAAATAAGAGAGGATTTTAAATTGAACGTTATGAAATGACGTTTTTACCCGATGGGATGAGCTTCAATTGAATATCAAATTTGGGTCTGGAAAAATAAAACCGAAAAAAGTGGTTCAACCGCAGACGACATGATTTCCTCATTGCGAGGGCTGTGAAAGGGAGAAATCCGCGGAAATTGTCTGCCGGCGTGCCACTTGCGTGCTTGCCCGCGCACTCTTTTTTTGTTCCTGGCACTCGCACTCACCATCGGGCTCTGTAGGTCAGAAAAGTTTCCCAGGGAGACGTCCACGAGCATTTGCATACAAAAGGCAGGCATTCCTGGAATATATCCAGCTTTCCAGCTCCAGTAGTACTTCATACTTGGCCTATATTCTAATGCTAAATGCATTCTTTCTTCCCTTGACTGTAAATTTTTACTGCATAATTGTTTGCATTAATTTTTCCCTGGGCAAGACTCAAATTTTAATGTTCATAAATAATTAATTGATTGATAAATACTAAATGCATATAGGTAGTTATTATTTATACAAAACAATTTATTTAGGGATAAAGCAAAAATTAATAAAAACGTAGTTTTGCGTAAAAATGATTTTTGTGGTAGTCGAAACATGCGGGAGAAAATGATTTAGAAAAAATGAGGGTAAAGACGGCAAAATCTGGCCTAAATAAAGTAAAATGTTATATTTAAACATCAAATTCAAAAATAATATTCCTATGGGCTTTAATTGCTATTTATTTATTTTGATTCCTCCATTTCGAATTGTAAGGGAAAGAAAAAATTACTTCCAATTCTTATTCAACTCTGGAGATGCAGTCCAAGATTAGAATTACAAAGGAATCCTTTCCTAGAATCCATTTATTTCATGATTAGTGCTTACATAATGGTAAACGGTATGAGGAAAATGCGGCACAAAGTCCTTCGCCACCTTATGTACAAAAAAGGAGATGTGCAAAAATAAAGTCCAGGACAAAAACTTTTTTTAAAACCACAAAACAAAATGTCAATCATTCCCCGACGGAATTCTCGTTAGTGGAATGTAAATAACAAATAGAGAAATAGCAAAAAACAATACACATATAATCTGCATATGCATACATACTTATACATAAACCCATTATTTCAAGAGCGGAAAAACCGTCACTTGATTTTAATGGCAAATGCCAAAATGCTAAGTCAACAGTAATTTCATTTTGGGAAGGGGAAAAAATGCCTCCCATAATTATTTAGTGCGTGTCAACCCCCCAAAAAAATCCTCCCCGGCCCTGCCATTAAGATGGAGAGGAAATGCTAATGAATTCAAAAACAATCAGAGAAATTCAACAAAAATATGATTGACATGTCAAAAGTAAACTCTTGTGTCATCATACCCCTGGACATTTCTAATGACAAAAGTATTCATAGCAGCAAGGATTTTTCACCCATTTCAAATCCAAATGATGTGCGTCATTTTTTCTCTTTAAAAATCCTTTTGACGTAAAGGCGTTACAGCAAAAATAACATTAACAATTTAAGGCAGCCCTTTCCTCCGACAAGGGCAAGAATCCCTTTTTGCTTGAAAAAAAAAAGCAATTTAAACTACAACATCCTTTAAAAAATAGTGAAGTGTGGCAATGGCAATGGATACATTATTTGTAGTACTTTGTATCTTTGACTTTCGCTTGCCATCTGTGTGGGGGGGGGGAATGATGATGATGATAATAATGAAAACAGCGAGCGAGATCCAGAAAGGCAAGCAGAGGCAAAACCGATGAGAGATTGAACGATAGGCAAGATACGAGAGAAGAAAGAAGAGAGATTCAAAAGGAAAGAGGAAAAACGGATGAGAGATAAAAAGAGGCAAAATTCAGATGAGATTTTCAAGACCACCATACAGTGAGAAAGGAGAAAAGAGAGACATGGGAGAAGGAGATAGTCAAGACAAAAGGAAAGTGGTAACGCGACAAAATGCTGGAGGAGACAGAGAGAGTGAGAATGAGACAAAAAGTCAGATAAAGAGACAAAACGACAGAGAAGGAGCCAAATAGAAAGAGAGCAGAGAGGGAGAGAAAATAGATGTGGGGCCAGTAAAATAGTTTAAAACAGAAAAAAGGATAAAGAGGAGAGAAAAGGAACACAAAGAGAGATGGAGAGGGACTAGAGATGGGGACAGAGAGCGAGAAAAAAAGAGAGTGATGTGAGAAGGAGAAAAACAGAGGAGAGAGAAAATAATGGAGAGAAAGAGAACAAATAGAGAGGAGAGAGCGAACAATAGAGAGAAAAGAAAGAGAGAGCAAAAAATAGAGAGAGAAGAAAGAGAGAGCAAAAAATAGAGAGAGAAGAAAGAGAGAGAGAGACAAGAGAGGAAAGAGAGAGTGACAAGAGAGGAGAGAGTGAAAATTGGAGAGAGAGAAAAAAGAGAGAGGAGAGAGTGAAAATTGGAGAGAGAGAAAAAAGAGACGGGAAAGAGCAAAAAATAGAGAGCGAAAAAAGAGAGGGAGAGATCGAAAATTACAGAGAGCGAAAAAAGAGGAAAAGAGCGAAAAATACAGAGAGCGAAAGAATAGAGGAAAACAGCGAAAACTAGAGAGAGAAAAAACAGAGAGAGGGCAGATAGAGAAAGAGAGGAGAGAAAAATAAAGATAAATAAGAGATACAAGAGAAGAGGGTATAAATGAATGGAATAAAAGGACAGAGCAGGGAAGCGAAGAGAAAATAAAAGGCAATAGAGAGAGAGACAGAGAGAGAGGGAGGAAAAACGAGAAGAGATGAAAATACTGAGCAAGGGAGTGTCAGGGGGAACGTGCAACAAAGAGACAGCGCCTAAGAGAAGATAAAGAGTTGCACAGGAAGAGAAAGAAATAAAGAGACAGAGTATGAGAGAAGAAATAAGAGAGAGAGAGAGAGAGAGAGAGAGGTGTTTGAAGGAGTTGAGTTGGATAGGAGAGAAGGAGTGAAGACGAAAAAGTAGTGGAAAGAAAAGGGTTAGACTCTCTCTCTCGCTCTCTCTCTCTCGCTCTCTCTCTCTTTCTCTCTGCCTCGTCCTCTCTCTCCGTGAACATGTACGTATAGGGATAAAGGACGTATGGAAGTCCGTGGAAAGTCGCATGGGTTTTTGGTGGTTGGTTGGCTCCACCTTGGACTCTTTCCTGTGGCCAATGAGGCTGATGACGGGACGTGGGAATGGGCCGATTGGGAACGCATGCGGTAGTACGTCGTGAAAAAACCAAAGGGGCAAATCCACGGCCCTTCACTTTTTTCCCCCTCTCTCCCTCTCGACAAAAGATGAAACAATCCAGTTTGGCTCTGTCTTGCATCCAGAAGAGATCAACGTGATTCCCTCACCAAAAAATATTCCAAATCTCTCTCTCGATAGGAACCAACGTTTTTCATACTATACACATGCACTCCCCTCCTCCTCCTCCTAAAAAAAAATCCTTTGCCACCACTAAATAACGTGCAATACACACATCAACCACCTCAAATGGTTCTCCTTGTCGGCTTCGCAACCACCACATGCTCTTCCGCTCACACTGGAAGAACATTTTGGAAAACAATCAATTAATCATCCAAAAAACGGAACTCATTGGCAGAGATAAAAAGCTACATTTTTGGGAGGGGAAATTTCATACAATCAAATTGTGCAAAAGTGGAAAAGATCAGTAATTTTTGAAGGAGAAAAAAAAAATCGAATTCAGACCAATCGTCATTCCTGGAAGAATCCCTTCGGAACAAGTGTTATCAGTGCGGATAAAACTGTCACCTTACCCCTTTCAAAACTGTTGTCTTGAGGAAATTAAAAAAAAAAAAATTCACCCAATCAAAGTCCCCGGACCTTGTCCAACTCTGAATGTGTCACCTGAAAAGTGTCCTTCAATCTAAGAAGATCCACAATCACGAGCAAAAGAATACGAAGAGGACAAGGAAAAAGACCGGGTTACGTCCATTCTACTAATTCCGTGTTTTTAAAAATACTAGAAGATCCCCTGAAAAATAAACGTCAGCCCAGGAAGGCCAAAAAAAAAACACATTGAAGAGCTTACACTACAGTATTTTGATTTACGAAAAAAATATTCCTTTCACGCCACCTGCCTTATTACAAATCCTGTGAATATTCCAAAAAATTTGGAAGTCATAACAATAATAAAAAAACGGGGAACATTTGGGGAGAAAAGCGATTTTGTGTTAACCCAGAAAAAATTCCAAAGTGAACAAAAGTGGAACGTTGACAACGTTTCCTACAACAATCCTCTCCTCCACATTTAATGACATTCTTCCCAAGCTCCGTGGAACATTGACCGGCGAAGAAGTTGAGTTAAAAAAAAAAGTAATTAATACTTCAATAACAGCCAGGAATATACACGAGAAAGAGAGAGAGAGAGAGAGAGAGAGAGAGACAGAAATGAAAGCAATTATTACCCATGTGTACATGTAATCGTCACAAGACGGAGAGAAAAGAAACGACAAGTGTGTCATAAAAGAGCTCTTAAACAGCTTTAAAAGCATGTCTAAGCAGTTAGTAGGAAAATAAGGGATTATTTCACTTTATTATTGTTCCCTGTGCTTTCATTATTATACGACGTGGTGACAGAATCGTAAAAAGAAAAAAAAAACATTTCTTGGAAGATATTCTGTTGGATATTTTATAAAATATTTTTTTCCTATTGGAAGTCAAAAAAAAAAAGTGAAAAAGGTGGAATGTGCTACAATATTAGAGGGAAAGGGTGAGGAGAGAGAGAAAATCCAAACAATTTATTTATCACTCGTGCCCAAAGAATTTACTACGCAAATCTGTCCACTTGTGTCATTGCGTGGCCGTGTGTCCCCAAAGGAAATTGTGTGTACATCAGTGTGGAAAGGGAGTGAAGCGGGCTGATTATCAGTAGTCTCCGCGAAAGCCCATGTAAAGGCTACAGAGGTCTCATCAGTTTTCAAGAGGGGGAAAAAGATCACCAATCAAGAGTCTTTTTTTTTTCGCTATAAAGATCGGGGAGAAGAGCAAGAGAGAGAGAGAGAGAGCTCAACGAAACGAATATATCGAAACATTTAAAAATAATAATAATATTGTACAAGTTATGGTACAATTGATAAAAAAGGAGAGAGAGAGACGATATGATGATGATTATTAGTATTGTATTGCATGGCCAATACAGATTAGATGACAACACAAGTACTCATCATCCTCATGATTGTTCCCAGGCCACTTTCTAACAGCTCCCACCGTTCTCCTTGTTGTCATTACACCCTATAACACACTCAGATCTCCCCTAAATAAACATTGAGTCAAATATTATTCCTCAATTTTTTTTTAAACTTCATTCAATTTAGTAATTTATTTACGTTGTTTTTTTAAAATATATATACATTTTTTTGAGGGGAAAGTAATCCCTTTTAGCGGGATAATTTAATCAGTTTACGTACAAGTGCAGTTTTTTTTTTGTGGAGGATTCATTCCCTACATTTGTGTATTTCCCTTAATTTACATGTTATATACATGGGATTGAGTACAATTAAATTGATCAACTACACTTTATCGAATGATACACGGCCGTTTATCAAATTGTACGGGAATCATTATCAATAATTACATAAATATCTAGGATTTTTTAACTACAAATTCTACCAGACTTATTCGTGTGGGACAATTGTCAACGGGCTCTGCCAGGGAAAGAGGGACGGCGGGGCAAGAAGAGGCACACCCGGGAGAATTTCATATGGAGCTTGAAACATTTTCGTTTGACGAAGAATCCTTTTTTATAATACAATAAATTTACATAAATAAAATTATTAATTTATTTCAATACACTCAGTGTACTTCAAAATTCGTACAGCCAAAAGGAGAAAAAAACGTATAAAGGAAAGAGAGAAAAAAGTACCTTTTTTTTTAAATGTGTGAGAAAAATCAAGGGGAGGTTGTATAGAATCCAGAGGGGAAAAAAAAGAGCTGGGAAGTGATCATTTCATAATAATATATAAAATATTATATATACATATATATTCTTTATAAATTGTTGGTCAAGTGTCCAGACGTCGTCATGATAGTAACGTGTGCGGCGTGTGATAAAGTTATTCTGGACCGTTTCATAGTGAAGGTTTTGGATCGGAGCTGGCACTCAGCATGTGTGAAATGCTTCGATTGTCGGACCGTTCTCACTGACAAATGCTTCACGAGGGAGAATAAACTCTTCTGTAAAAATGATTTCTTCAGGTAAGATATTCCCTTCTTTCCATTTTAGACAATATAGAGATTTTATACAGCATGTACATACCCGGATCTTTACAGGGCCTTTCACACTCATAACAATAGAGACTCCAATATAGAGAGAAAAAGGTGTGTTTTTCTATTGTCAAATACAAAAAAAAAATTGTATTTCTGGTGCTTTATACACAAGATTCTGGATGTTCAAATATTTCCTTCGTGCCCTCCTCCGTCCCTCTTGACATTTGTTTTCTTTCCAGGTTTCTCCCCCCCCTCTCCACTTCAGACCACATAATTCCCTCATTGTGTCCAGTGAGAATTCCCTGGAAATTCTTTAGATCCTTATAGAATGTTCACCTTATGTTTGATTTCCTATCCCAAAGATATATTTTTGTTTTGGAGATTTTCTCCCGGGAGCTTTCCAAGATTTAATTCTACCCAAAAAACTATTTCGGTGAAGCCCAATGAGACATTCAAATTATCCAATTTTTAATTATCCCACATTTCCACCTTTTAAAATTGTAACATGATATTGGCAATTGCTTATAATCCGTACCGTTTCACCTAAAAAATTGTTTTTTAACTACCATTACAATTGCCCTCATTCCGTTTTGGAAAGATTCTGTCCATAAAAAACAATTCGGCTGATTAGCTAAAAGTCGTGATAGGAGATTTTCCCACGGTGTAGATTAAGGAGAATGAATGACAACAAACGCATGTTCTCTGGAAAAACCTTGTAGATCTTAAATAATGGTGTGGAAGCTACTATGAGGTCAAAAATAAAGAGGAAAAAAATACCTCCAGAACTACTGTATGTTTTGGATAAAAAAAAAAAGAAAACAAAATAAAGTTGACCCTGTGATTGGTTAATGTCTTGAGTGAGGGATTTCCCCGGGAAAATTGTTTTCATCAAAGATCTACAGCGCTTAGAAAAACATTTTTTCACATATTCCCTCTTAGAATTTAATTCATGGAATTTGAGCTTAATTGAAAGTTTAATGAAGTCAGTGAAGCTGATATTAAGGGAAATTGTTTACAAAATGCTTACTCCCCCGAGTTGAATGTTGAATATGTCAAATATGTATGGATATATTCCAAAAAAAAAAAAAAATTGAGGAGAAAATTGAAATTCCCGTAGAAATGGGAAAGAAACGTTAGTGAAATGAGAGTGTAGAAAAGGGGGAAGCCGCCAGAAAGGGGACGAAATCCACGTTCGTAAAGGGCAGCCCGTGTGACACATACCAATGAGACAGTTTGAAATCCCTGCCTTCATTCATTATGCAAAAGTGCGACGTTCCTAACCTCCTCCTGTCACGGCTTTGCTTTTGTTTACACTACTGCATTTTACACCCAAAAAACTATAGATATATTTATGTACACGGGAATACATGGAAACTAGAGGAAATCTCCACATTTCCGCTCACATTTCCCAATGACGGAGAAAGAGGAAGAACGCACTTCCTCTTTTTGCCCCCGCATGGAAAGCCGCCCTTGGGTGATTGTGCTAATTCCGTGATAATTAATTGGAATCAGTTATAAATAGCTTTTTATCAATTACTTCCCTTCACTGCGTCAGGTGTAACAGATTCCATTCCCAGTCAGGTATTAACTTTTAGGTAGGCCCAGACGAGCTACGCATTACTGTATACGCATATGGCTTTTAATGGGAAGGGAAAAAATTATTTATTGTGGAGGAAAAGACTTTATTGGTTCCCTGAGAGCACTTTATCCCCCGATTTTGAAGGACGGGAACACAGGATTTTGTTGCGCCATTAATTTTATTTTTACTTCCAGTCACAAGTTTAATTCTCTCTCTCTCTCTCTCGCTCTCTCTTACCCTTTCTCTCACATATATTTGTCCTCCAACCGTGATCTCATGCCCGGGAGCAATGACCAAGGTGAAGAATTGTCGCGGATCCATAAAGTGATCTTATCCATCCATCTCCTTATCCTTCCTCGCCTCCCTCCATCCTTCTCTCTCCCCACGCAATCATTCTCACCTTTCCAAGTCCTTGTTGACGCTGGCATGGGATTTTCAGAGGGACAAGAACGAGAGAGAGAGAAGGAGAGAGACAGCAAAGAGGTGAGAGAGAGAGAGAGAGAGAGGGAATATCATTTTAAATCTGAACAACGCCATTTTTCAATGCTCAAACTGAGATGCGGTGACCTTTAAACAGGAGAGATATGGGTACTTTTAAAAAAGAAAAAAAAACGTAATATCTCCCATTGACACTGATAAGAAGACGAAATGTTTATATTTGTGTGTACGCGCGATTTTGTCAAGTGAGCTGTAAATACGCGGCATGGTCGCCAAAATGGCAAAAAAAGAGACATGCAGACAGACAAACAAAGAAAGAAATAGAGAAAAGGGAGAGAAAATGGGAGGAAAAGGAGAGAGAACGAAAAACAAAAGGGATAAGCAAAGGAACAGGAAAGAGACAAGAGAAGGAAAAGGAAAGAGACAAGATGAGACTCGGGAAAGGAAAAGGAGACAATAAAATGAGCAAAATGAGCAAGAGAACGAAAAAGACAGGAGAAAGAAAGGAAACGAAAGACACAAAATAAGAAAAAGGACAGCATAAAACATAAGAGAGAAAAAAGAAAAAGGACAGCATAAAACATAAGAGAAAAAAATGAAAAAGGACAGCATAAAATATAAAAGGAAAGAAGAAAAAGAAGTATTGGAAAAAAGCGAAATACAGAAAGCAAGAGAAGAAGAAAGAATGATAAAGGGAAAGAGATATGCAGAGAGAAACAGTAATTTAGTGGGAGAAAGCGAGAGAGAAAAGGAGAGAGCAAAAATAGAGGAGACAAAAAGAGAAGAGAAAAGGAAGGTAAAAAAAATAGACAAAAACAAGAGGAGAAATGGAAATAAAATAAAATATAATTTCCACCTTTCTGAAAGCGAGACATGGGAAAAATTGCCGAGGCAAAATGAGACAGAAGCAAGAAAACCAGCCCAGATTGCTCGACAAACATGGAGAGAATTACAGATAAAAATTAGAGGGAGAGAGAGAGGGAGAAAGAGACAGAAAGAGAGATATGGACATTGAGAGAGAGAGTGACAAGAGCAAACACTTTTTGAATGACATGGAGAACACCTTAAGATATTGAAGAACATATCTCCCATATTTTCTTGTTTGAATACTATTGAACATGTACCCGTCATTGTACCTTTAATTTTTAGTGCAGAGAGAGAGAGAGAGAGAAAGAAATCTTTAGGATTTTTCATATAACATTCATTGATACTCTGATGTTGATCTAAATAGTTTGAGCATGAAATGTCATTCAATGGCTCTGCCAAAGGCGGAGGGACATGTTCTGCACCTCTCCCAATGCCTATACACGATGTGGTAGTAATAATAACAATAATAGTAATAATCATGGTAATATGGGTTTCTGAGTGTGTGGAACACGCTAGTTTGATGATGATGATTATTATGACTTGCTATCATGTCATGTCTGTCTACCTCCTCCTGCTCTTCATGTGTGCCCTCATGTATTTGTAATAGATCTCTAGCCAGCCCCCCCTCAATTTTTTATACCACGACGACTATCTCACGCTTTATTTAGCAAAAAGCAAAAAAAAAAATGTTTCAAATTATAATACATATACATCACTGTATAGTGGGAGCGGTGGGAGCAGGAGTGGACAGCTGATTTGAAAGGGGGAAAAATGTGTAATATTATTATATGTAAAAAAAAAAAAACCACACCAATGGAATTAATCTTGACTCCATTATATGAACTCTTTTAAAAAGAGTTTATCTTGCATGAAGAAGACCTTGAGTGGACTTTCTAAATGAGGCATTATTATCATTATTTTACGTTTGCTGCAGTAACAAGGGCGGTATTCACTTGTTTTCCTCCCATTTTAAACGAATATGTGTACGTACATATATGTATTTGGTGTTTTACATGCATAGAGACATGAATGTTCACGACTTTTTTTTTCATGTGCTGAATGTTCTATTATAATATACACATTTTACCACACAAATCATGACAATCCTTTAGTCTTTTTTTCTCTCTCTTTTTACCCCGCTCTCTCTCTCTCTCCGTTTCTCCCTCTCTACCTCCCTCTTTCACTCTTTTTGGGTCTCTCACCCTTTCCTCAATCTCTCACTTTCTGTCTTTCTCCTTCTTATCCTCATTGTCTCTTTCTCTATCTTTTTTCATCTATTTTTTCTACCATTTTTCTTGTATTTTTCTACCATTTTTCTTGTATTTTTCTACCATTTTTCTTGTTTTTTCCACCATTTTTCTGGTTTTTCCTGTTCTCTCTTTTCTTTCTCTGTCTCCCTGTCTCTCTCTCATTTTCATTTATTTCTCGCTTTCTTTCTCTCTCATTGTGTTGTCTCCTTTTACTTTGTCTATTCATCTTTCTATTAACTTATTTTTATCCTTCTTTCTCTCTCTTTCCTCTCCCTTTCGTTTCTCTGATCGTTTTCCCTTTTCCCTTGATGCTTCCCCCTGTTTTTCTTTCTCTCGATCTCTATTTCTGTCTCTTTTCTCCGTCTCTCTCCCTTCGCTCTTTACACGTTCGTCACTCTCGCTCATGTCATACAAGTCCTCGATGATGGCAGTGACTGGATTTTTTTTTTTGAATTCTTCACCATATTATTATCCACAGTCGTGTTTCTCTCACTACCCCAAAAAAAATCCTGTGCATATAGTATTTTGGAGGAAAAAGTGGACAAATGATGACCATTGAGTATTGAGTTGGAAGGGATAAAAACCATGGTTTCTTTTATGGGTGTGTGAGTGTGTAACGTGACAATGCGAAATAGAGTGTACTATGTGCAAAGGGGAATGGGACAAGAGGGAAAGGCATGATTACGCACTGGGTGATTATCGAATATTTATATTTTTCTTTGCCATTACACTTCAATTCAAGGATTCAAAACCAGACGGTGTTTGTAATCTTTTTTTTTTTATGTTCCCTTCAATAATTTGTATATCAATATGTCATTGATATTGATGATATTGGACTGGGGAAAAAATTGGTGGGATGTTGGTGCACCATGCGGTAAAAATTCCCTGTGAGAAAACATGATAGGGGGATTTGGTGACATTTGCGATTGTGGAGAGAAGTGGCTGATGGAAGAGGATGGATGGGAGGAATGGGAGAGGATTGAATGATGTTGGATGGAAGGGTTATTGCTTCATTCCTTTGAGGTTTCGCACAATCTCATCGGCTGGACTTTCGTCACAAAAAGATGTAAAAATGAATATTTTTTGGAGATTATTATTACCCTTGTTTGGCAAGGTGTAAGACGAAGAAATGGTGCTCCTTGTCATTCCAAAAACTTACTTAAAACATTACAATTATCCATATTATTCTCATCGATATTATGAGAGAGAATAGTCATTAAAAAAAGGGACATAAAAATACCCATGAAAGGCACAAGAAACATTGTCGGAGAAAGAGTGGAGGGAAAAGAGGAGAAACAATTGTGTAATAAAGAAGCTCTTTTTACTTGATTTTTATGTTCTTGTGAGGATTTACGGTGAATTCCCTGCAATGACATTAATGAATTGATGATTATTGCCATCCTTATTTTTTCTTTGAAGATATGAAAAAAAAGTTTGGCTACGAGGAAAAAAGCAAACAATATGTAATGGGAAGAGGCACTCATTAGTCTTGGAGGAGTGAGAAGAGTCATTAAAAGTTTTAAAAGAAAGAGTTGATACAGACAAAAAACGGAGAAGTTGCAGGTCAATGTGGATGACCGCGTGACGACTTTTCCTTTGTTCTTCATCATCCTCTGTCACTCTTTTCTCCTGTCAGAGAAAACTATGAGAGAATCATTTTCATCCTGTACTAATCGTCTCTGAAGCCAATCTCGAGAGAATATGACCATAAAAACAGAGGCAAATATGGTCGGGAATTTTTGCAATAGCCATAATTTTAGGGAGGGAGAGACGACAAGGGAAGAACACAGATAAAGATACAAGCACAACGGGGAATTGAGGCACATATTTCAAAATGGCAGGGATAGAAAAAAGAAGATACAAAGACATGGGAAAAAAGAGAGAAAAAGTAGTAAAAAAAGTAGAAAAAAAAGTAGAAAAAAAAGTAGAAAAAGAGAAGAGACAACATAATGACAACAAAATGAAAAGAAAAAAAAATAATGAAAGAGAAAAGAAGCAAAATTATGGCAAAAGGAGAAAAATAATGAAAGAGAAAAGAAGCAAAATTAT
>JAQGBT010005590.1:0-14025 GCA_034698585.1 Disparrhopalites patrizii
TGCCCAAAATGCCGGGTCATAAAACCTGCCCAAAGTGAACAATATGCCAGGTCACTTTGAAACTCACATCCCTACTTCCCCGTATTGCAATCATTTAATTACCAATCCCCGAATATTTTTTCTTAATACGATTTAACAGATACGTATTAAATAATTAAATAATTACTTTGTCGGCAGGTAAACAGATGGGGAAATCCAGGATAACTTTGTACTTGAATTGCACCACCTTGTACCACAAAACATGAATGACGTTGAACATGATTCTAATTAAATGGAGGCTATCATACAATCGCATGTATCCCTCAAACGGAACCTTTGGCATTCTGTCATTCCCTTTCAAGTCTTTCAAGTGTTATTCAAAGAGAAGAAATAATCTATATGGGCAATCCAAAGGATTTATTCTAGATAAAACTAGAATGGTGAGATTTGTCGTTTGAACTCCGATGTTGGACCTTGAGGCTTGAAGCCTCCCGGATTCTCCTCCTACGTCAATTTTGTAAAAACATGCTATTATTAATCATGATTATATTTTCAAATATGCATAATAGTAACAATTAATAATCCAATAGTTTATACAACTGGAAAAATACGTAGAGATTGTCCGGTTTATTTGTTATTGGAAAATGACCGCCTGTTATCAGATAATTCAATTAAACACGGAATTCCATGTGATTGATTGGCATTTGATTGAACAATTATTTGATCAGGATTGAGAGGTTTCATATAAAATGGACTGGCCGTGATTGGGGCTCATTGACAATCAGTGTGAGTGGAAAGTAAGGAGAGCATTAAAAAAGGTGGTGCAAGAGGAAAAATTAGGACAGATAATTATTTCTCTTGATTTCCGATAATTATTTCTTAATTTTCACTACAACGCAAAGGAAATTTGCAAATATGGCCAGATCTGGGATTTCCCTCTTCCTCCTCGCATGCTGCCTGAGCACGGCTTTATCCGCTCAAGTTCTTCGATCTGTCACAATTTCTTTGTTCGCCACGTAAGTGTTTCTTTTGAAATTTGGCATTGTTCAAATACAGAGTATATTTAAATTATTAAATTATATTTATTTTAATTTTGTTTTATTTATTTTGAATATAATGTTCCATACAAAGTATACACAAGCCGGCATATTTGCCCCGAGTAAATCATGACATTGGATTTAAAAAATAAAATCCTTGAGAAGCATTTCTGGAACGTTTGTGAATTTATTGGCTATAATTAATAGTTGTATCTGTAAACTGAATTTTGAAACTGGAATCTGAAATTGGATTTTATTTTGAAACTGAATTTTGAAATTGGATTTTATTTTGAAACTGAATTGTGAAACTGAATTTTGAAGTTGGATTTTATTTTGAAGATGAATTTTGAAGTTGAATTTTGGAATTGAATTTTGTAATTAAATTTAGATACTGAATTTAATTTTATTTTAAAACTGATTTCTGAAATTGGATTTTATTTTGAAACTGAATTCTGAAGTTGAATTCTGAAATTGAATTTAGATACTGAATTTAATTTTATTTTGAAACTGAATTCTGAAATTGAATTTTGAAATTGAATTTTGAAATTGAATTTTAAAATTGAATTTTGAAATTGAATTTTAAAATTGAATTTTGAAATTGAATTTTAAAATTGAATTTTAAAATTGAATTTTGAAATTGAATTTTGAAATTGAATTTTGAAATTGAATTTTGAAATTGAATTTTGAAGTTGAATTTTGGAATTGAATTTTGAAAATGAATTTGGAAATTGAATTCAGAAACTGAATGTAATTGCATTTTTGAAACTGAATTTTGAAATTGAATTTTGACAGGGATTTATCCAAGTGCGACAGCCTTTCGAAATGCGATGCCTTCGTAGAACTCGTTTGCGTCACTTCCCAGACGGCCGGCCGAGAATGTGGAAAGACGGCCGTTCGCAAGAATGACAATTTCCCCGTTTGGGAGGAGAATTTTACCTTCTCGAACTCGTCCGAGGTAACGATTTCAAATAAAAATGCATAATTTAGGAAAAATTGGTGACGAATTTTAGTGACGAATTTTCTGTGATGAAATTTCATTGCTGAAAAAGTGCAGTTTTGGGACAGCTTATAAAAAATTTTCGTTTTCATATAGGAACAACTACAGAGCTGGGAATTCACGGTGAAGGATCAGGACGTTGGCTTTAATGATTTGATCGCTCAAGTGTCCGTGAGTCTCCCCGATTTCTTGGCGGGAACCAATACCCAGAGGAATTACAGGTTGAGCTTGGGCGAGCGTGGCGCCCTCTACATTTCCAGACTAAACGTGGAGATGGAGGATGAGTAAATTCTGGAGAACATTGTTGTTCCTATTATTCATGACGCAACTATATGCAGTTAAAGTGTATATTCACTCGACCAAAAAATTTTAATCCGATGCCAAATAAATTTGTATATTTTTATAAAACAACATATAAGCACGAAACAAGACTGATGGGAATTATTAAGCGTTGAATTTTTCAAAAACTGACATCTTCTCATGCTCTTTATTATATTTGCATATTCTTAATATGGCTTCGCCAATCATTTCAGAAGGAGCAATGGAGAATTTTCAAATGGCTGTCTGGCTCTCGTAGAAAATTTGTAACTGAAATCTACAATTTTCAAATCTAAAATTTGCAACTGAAATCTAAAAAATTATCACTGAAATGTACAATTTTCAAATCTAAAATTTGCAACTGAAATCTCAACAATTACCACTGAAATGTACAATTTTAAAATCCAAAATTTGCAACTGAAATCTAAACAATTACCACTGAAATGTACAATTTTAAAATCCAAAATTTGCAACTGAAATTAAAAAATTACAACGGAAATGTAAAATTTTAAAATCGAAAACTAAAATCTACAATTTTAAAATCTAAAACTGAAATCTAAAAAATTGCCACGGAAATGTACTTTCAAATCTAAAACTGAAATCTACAATTGTTTTTAAATCTAAAATTATTAACTGAAATCTGAAAAATTGCTACTGAAACCTGCAATTTTCAAAGCTAAAATTTGTAACTGAAATCTACAATTGAAATCTAAATTCTAAAATTGAAAAGTAAATTCTAAAATTGAAATCCAAAATTGAAAACTAAGATGTAAAATCTGCAAATACTTTAGTGTGGATTTGGCCTTGACTCGTACAACGTGTCGGATTAAGTGAAAGATTACTATTGATGATCTATTTTTTGGACAATTTGTATTATTTTAAGTTAGTTTTACAAATTTTGAGAAGGATTTCCGCACACAAATAAAGCATAAAAAGCATAAGGCGGAATTCCAACAAAAAAACCTATTCCCCAAAACATTAACGAACAGAGTTACTTTTTGGTAAATTCGGAAAAATATTTAAATGTATACAAACTCGTTTGAGAGCTATAGGTATACTAATTATGTATTTTTGGACCTCCAAAAATGTGGGAGTTCATAGAAATATTAAATTCAGTTTAACTGCGCACCAACTATACTAACTACTTCCTTCTGGTCTCTAACGTCCCGCGCTAGAATCAAGACCAATAAATTACCAGAAGATCAGTACAAAAATACTGGTTTTACACTACGCCGGAAAATGACGCTCCCAAAATTATAGACAAAATTGGCGAACATCTCGCCGGCACAACAAAAAAGTGCGGAGATGGTCCCACGAAAAAGGAATTTCATGGCTAACGTAATCAATTGCGAAGATCCTTGATCCACCGCAGCCGAGTCTTCAGAAAATGGAGCATAAATTTCGGGATGATTCTTAGCGTTTATTTGTCCCAGAAGTGTTTTCGCTTGAATCATGTTGTCGTCCCAGTGGTCGATTATCCCAGCTTCAAACAGCGAGGTCGCGACAAAATTGTATGGTTCTGCATGAGAAAATTATTTTGGTTAAAATTTATCTGAATATTTGTTCCTCCCAGAACATCCATCGATGCATTGTAAATTAATAAATACGATGCATCGTCAAATTATATTCAAATCCACAAGTATTAAAGTTGCAAATACGAATTTTGGATGTACCCAAATATTCAGGATGCTGTTTGTTCATGCCGCTGTTTGCCACGTGATAAAAAGCGCTTTCTTTGGAGGTCAAGAACAGAGCCTTGCCCGTTGGTCCGATCATGTGGGGAATCCCGGCGTACTTGAAGATCAAGGGATAGCCCATGCAAACGCTGTGTCCGTCAAAAATTTTGCGGAAACACTGGCAAAATAGGCAAGTGAAATACTATTACTTAAATGTATCATCAGGGACAACCACATTATGTTTTACCTTTTCGAAAAAAATTAATGTTTATAAACAATACACGTTTTTTTGAGAAACAAAATACTATGAAGAATTTTTTTAACTATTTCAAAATTTGTACTCTCAAATTATAAAATTACGATTTTAATGTATATTATTTTAGTTGGCATTTTGACACAAATTTCAAAAATTTGCCATTTTAACAAATTTCGCTTTTGAAATTTTTGGAATTTTGTCTTTTTAGAAATGATGCTGCTATACTCATTTGAATGTCCATAATAAATTGCTTTTCAAAAACGTAATTTTTGAGTGTGCTAGCCGAAATTTTCGAAAAACTAAAGCATAATGAGGTTGTCCGTAAATCTTATATTGAATTCTATACATTATGAAAATATCCCAGGACTTACATCGGGCTCAAAGTAATCGTATTCCACGATGCGATTCCGTATGTTCACCATCACCCTGGAATTATCACTTTGAAAATCCTCCTGGAGCGCTTGAGAGTAAAAGACGAATCCGATGTGATAGTTCGATTCCGCCAATTCCTTGAAGGTAGCCGGCGGTGTATTGTACCGAGGCTGGACGATGAGGGCGAGGAGCGCACATTTGTAGGCACAGCCAGCGGCGATGGCAATAAATAACCACAAGCCCAAGACGATACGAAATTTCCCGTCCATGTCCGATCCATTGGGCAAGACCAGCCGATAACTCTGGTCGAACAAAGGTGTGAGCACGGCAAAGAGAATCTTCGATATTCCGCCGATGTACGATGACATTGAGGTGAGTCTTCGACCAATGTGGTCCGCATTTCCCCAACAAGATTTCCAGTCTTCGTCAGCCCGTAAATACTCCTTCGGAAATTGTGAGGTCCTAATTTCGACGAAGATTGAAGCTTGTCCTTCATTTCGAAATTTCGAGATTTTATTTTTAGAATTGCATCGTAATATCAGTTGTAGCAAAATGCAAACAAAGAAGATTGTGAGAAAAAAGGCCAGCCAGAGATTTGCTTGGAAAGGATGGAGAAGTCTCGTTAAGGAGCTGAATGAAGCCTTGCGCGGAAGCGCCGTCAAAAATTTGACCTGACCGAACTCGATCATGTTTGTTCTGTAGCCGATTCGATCTCGAACCGGACTGGATTTCCAGAGTGCCGCCCAATGCGCGGAGCCATCCATTAGCGGCCGGATGAAATCATTCCCTTCAAAATCATTGAAATCCCCGTGTGTAAATGCCGGGACCGTCTCCAAAGTGGCGTTAATCTTCACCGATAATTCCCAAAGATGCGCTGTCAGCCATTCCGTCCAAATCCCCGTCGTTTTAAACTGCTCCAGCGCCGGCCCGCAGACAGCGCACACTACCCCAACGAAGATTTTCCCTTCTGCATCGGCTTTGACATCGCCATATTCCCTTAATTTATTCCCTGAAATAATTCCTCGGTGTTCCACCTCCCAGATTTTTAGGAGTCTTCGTGTCCTTGCGCCGCGCAGGATAAATACCTCGGCGCGCCCGCTCGTTTTAACGACAAAGAAGTATGCCCACAAAACTTTCTGCGCCGATTCCGCGAAGGCCATGAGTCGCACATAGAAATTCGATTCCGCTCCGGCATTTTCCAGTACAAAAACGTGATATGCCCACATGTAAGAATCCTTAAATTTTTCGTGCAAGGCCGCGTCCGCGCTTTCCTGGTTGGTAAATGACACGGGCGCAAGGACGATGCTACAAATGGCGCTGTAGCGCGTTGGAGGAGACGGGAGGAGGAAATCGCTGAAGATGGAGTAATTCCTTGAGGGCGGATAAAAATTTAGAATCGTCACGGCAGTTGCGATGGCTTGGAGGGGCTGGACGATGTGATGATATCGGTGAATCTTGTGAAGGCTGGCCGAAATGAGGAGGTCGAAATGGGTGCATCGAGTCGATGTAAATATTTGTTGGAGGGATTGGACGAAGTCCACAATTGGGAGATCGGCCTTGTTTAACAGGGGAAGGCCTTTGATGGGGACGCAGAGCAGCGCAAGGAAAATGTTGAGAACTTTTAGGAGCATTTTGGAAATTGATCTTTCTTTTTTTAATAGTATATAATTAATAAAAATAATAATGATAATAATAAAGTGTTAATTTAATGTTTTAAGCAGCTTAAATCATTTTTGTTTATAATTAAAGACGATAGCAATTGATCGAAACAAATTGTGTACGAGTCAGAATGCCGTAGTTATCTTAATAAAATAAAATGCTCGTGATTCGCTATGTTAGATTTTAGCCCTAAAAATTAAATTATTTACTATATTTATATAATTCAACGTTTTGCTATGAAGAATAAATTCTAGGAATAGCGGACCACTTGCATGAGTGGGAGAGTTGTGATTTATTGTTCTGGACACGCAATAACAAAACGCAGTAACAAAACGTACGTGTCACATCGGACGCATCGGTCGTGATTACATGTGTGGGCAAGGAGAAATTTAGTTTTTATTAAAAAGAATAATAAATCGGTAGACACTAATCCCTCGGCGGTGGACATGCACTTATACAGAATGAATGAGAATGAGATGACGTAGATTGGTTTATACAATTTCACCCTCGCTGAGCATGTATGATGTATGTAGTATATACCGCATGTTTCACCCAAAACGCAACCGGCTAATAATTTTTCTACAACAAGGCGTGGACATGACATCACAAGCTTGTAGGAACGCGAAGAAGTCTAGCTTTCAGAATTGATACGTATTTTGCTTCCTAACCTGTCAGTTTCAAATTTAGGGTATGGGAAACGCGCGAAAAAATCGCATGTTAACTTATGGGCGTTGACAAATCAAAAACATACCGTTAATGACACTGCATTGCAGTCGAGGATTTTCTTCCAATATAATGTTAGTTTTTCCGATATTTTTGGAATCTAAATAAATCTTTCAATTTTTCCTCCGGTTTTTCACTGATCTTTCTTATTCAAGCTGTTTACGAGCCGCCAAATTGGACTTCCATCTGGAGGTTTTATTTCGCAAAATTTTACTTTAAAATTAGAAATAACGAATAACAAAAATTGGATGTACGTATAAGTGTAACAAATTTTGATTGTTCAGATCATTTGCTGTATGTTTATATGCAAACATCTTCATGCGGTTATTTCCGATACACGAATATTTATTTTAATATTTATAAAAATATATTTACTAAATATTTATGATATAACCAACGAATTTTTTTTGTAAGTCCCTATATGTATAACATGTGATTCTTTTTCACGCGCTTCACATTCCATAATTTTTAAACCGAAATGTGTTGAATAAAAATACTTATCAATTCTAAAAGCTTGACGTTTTAGCATTCCAACAAGCTAGTGATCTCATGTCCACGCCTTGTTGTAGGGAATTTATAAGCAGTTGAGATGGTTGCGTTTTCCGTGAAACATACATTATTTTATATATGTATGTAATGTATATATGTAATATTCTCTGGACGAATGAACGAATAAAAGAAATACAACACTTTTAATGCTACACAACCCACTGAAAGGAATGATGGGTGAAACTTTTTTTTATCATTGAAAGCCCTTCACGTGCTCCAGAAACATTACTACAGAGAAGTCTGTAAAGAAAATCCCCTGCATATATTATGCCTTAATAATACATGGAGAAATGGACTATAAAAATAAATAACAATAATCTTTATTCATGAAACAATTTCAATTTGAAAGTCCCAGAATGTTAAAATGGGATTATACATACAGAAATACAATTGGGGGTCAATTATGGCATAATACTAATATGTATGACCGGATCCGGAATTGTACCAGAATGAACCCGCTCCAGGAAAATCTTATGGCCCTTGCGGTAGAAAAACTCGAGGAGAAAACTCCCCAAGGCGGATACCAGGCCAAAGACGAATAAATTTAGGGTCAAATAAATGATTTGGGAGGATGAATCCTGAGTTGACTCTTGACCCCCATAGAACTTGTGGGCCTTCACCCGCTCCTTAGCATACTCCTGCCCCTTCTTCAAGCCCACGACCTCCGCATTGTAGTCCCACACTCGGTAGAAGCCGCCATTGTCGAAACTTAAGGTGACGAAGTCGTAAGGCGCTGCAGAACAAAATCGGAATTTAAAACATTAATGTTTCCAACAAATATGTTTTTTTTTTCTCGTATAGCCCATTTATACCTAATAATTGGGGATGAAATTTGCTGATGACGACGCCGGTGAGCTCTGGGAAGCGGGATTCCTTGGATAATTGGAATAATGGCTGCTTGTGCACGTCCACCAAGTACTCTTTGCCCACGTACCAGAAGAGGGCGCCGTAGCCCATGCAAGCCGCCTTTTTGCTTACTGCGAGCTGGTAACACTAAATGAAACGATTGTTGTATATATTTAATAACAATGCCGGTGTGAACATTTCAAAAGTCGTTATTTAATTGAACTTTTTAACGTAAATGTAAATTTGTAAATCTAATTTGTTAAATGTAAATTTGTAAATCTAATTTGTTAAATGTAAATTTGTAAATCTAATTTGTTAAACGTAAACTTTTCAATGTAAATTTTTAAAATTGTAATTAATTGTCAATCTAAATCGTTAAATGTAAATTGTTTAATGTAAACTTTTAAATGTAAATTAAGTGAATTATTGAATGTAAATTATTAAATGTATAAATTAAATGTGAATTATGAACTGTAAATTCTTAAACATAAATTTTTAGATGTAAATTAAGTGTGAAATATTAAGTAAATTGAATCTGAATTTAAACGTAAATTATTAACTGCAAATAAATGTTTTTTTAATGTGAATTAACGCAAATAAATGTAAATTTTTGAATGTGAATTAATGCAAATAAATGTAAATTCTTGAATGTGCATTACTAAATGCAAATAAATGTAAATTGATTACTAAATGTAAATTTTCATTTACAAAATATGCAAAAAAACTCACATCTGCATCAAAATAGTCGTATTCCCTGGCCCTGGCCAAGATTGACCTCCCCATGTCATTATTCAGGTCTTCCAATCTCGGCTTGGTCACACTGAAAATGAGTGACCCAATCTCGTACTCCGACTCAGCCAGCTCCTGAAAGGTCGTTGGAGGATTGATGTACGTTGGCATGGCAACCATCTCAAATAACTTGGACTTGTAGGCGGAGCCCAGAACAATAAGAAGAAGGAGCCACAAGGTCACCACAGCATGCCCCCATTTCATTCTTTTGCTAGAAAACACCCGTGGACTAATCCCGCTTTGGTCTAAGGAAAGCTCCAGGAGTGCGAATAAAATTAGGTACGAGGAATTCTGTGACCCCTTATTGACCTTCCCCTTTGCTATTGACTGCCCCAAAAATTGTCCCGGGGCCAGGAACGGGAATTTCCGGCAAAGGGTCAAAATGAGGAAAACTAAGGCGGCAAAGAGGAGAAAGACGGACCAAATCGCTTCACTGAAAGGCTCCAGAAGTCTATGGAGAGAATTGAACTGCGCCTGCGTGGGCTTGGCCGTAATAAACCAAACGGATTGGATCGTATAAAACTGGGACAAATAAGAGATCTCCGTGGCTTTGGCCGTAAATTTCAAGATGGTCGAAATCCCCGCCGATCCATCCAACAACGGACTCGCCCAAGCGTCCCACTCCCCATCGGCGAAATTCTCGTTTTCAAAGGGGGTGAAAACGGGGTCAAAGGTCAGGGTGGCATTGAGATAAAAGGAATATTCGTACAACATGGCCGTAAGTGGATTTGGGATCACCTCCTGACTCCGATATTGCTCCAAGGTCACATCGCAAATGGCACACACGACCACTTTGAAAGTCTCCCCATTCAAATTCAGCTTCAGTTCTTTGGGCGCCAATTTATTAGCAATTCTGAAAGCTTCCAATTCCGCATCGTAAACAGATACAAGTCTTTTCTGGCCCAAGCCCCGGGGCACGAACGCCTGCAGACGACGTCCGGGAGTGTCCACCAAAAAGAAGGCATTTAGGTACTGATGTGTCAGGTTTGCGGCCGATGCGAGGAGGTTCCAGAAGGGCGCATTGTCCCCAGAAGAGTCATCGACCACGACAAAGACGAAGTACGTGGAGAGCTGGGAGTTTTTGAAGGGCGTGATATCTGGGATGGACGTTCTATTTTGGAAATCAAACGTTTCTAGGTGGAGATTCTGTACGAAGGTGGAGCAACTCCGCTCGAATTTGGTCACGGGGAGGATGAAGGGTTGATTTTGGGGGTGGGACAGGATCTGGAGGGTGGCTAGGGTGCTGTCCGGGTCCTGAAAGGTGTGGGTGGAGTCCTGGAAAATGTAGGTGATGATGGATTCGAAATAATCTCCTTTTAGAATTAAATTCACGTGGGAACAATCGGAGAGAATGGACTCGTGGAAGGATTTTATGAAGAGGAGCGTCGGATTGTTGAGGAAGGCCAAGTTCGGGCATTGTGCAAGGAAGAGAAAGGCACTTAATTGGAGATTGCCCATTATATCTTTTTATTACGGAAAAATCACCGGTTTGCCAGCAGGAAGGTTGCGTAAGAATATATGCGAAAATTTCCTCATTTGTTTTGCTGTAGTTGATCTCTCCAAAGAAATGTTTCAAGTGATGTCCACGTATTTCTTTGGCCATGGACGTCAAATGCTTTGTCCCAAATCAGGCGCAGCGCGTGTGCTGTCCACACGCAAACACGCCTGATTTTCGGTGCAGAAAAATTAGATGGTGCAAGCACAGGATAATCGCGATTATTACGCATTATAATATTAATGTCCTGATTTATTAGCGGGTATACATGTCTAACGTGGCACATGTCTGCTTCCGTGCTGGGATAGATTTATGCCGTGTACTATCGTTGCTGTAGGGGTGGCAAGGATTCCATTAAATTCAAGTACTTGAAACGATCCGATTCGACGCCGCGAATTGAATCAAATAATTGGATTTAAGACGTAAAATCAGATCGTAAAATTTAATTGAAATTCGATTCATTGGATCCATGATTTGATACTTTTTTTGACATTTTTCCAAAGCAGAGAAATAACCGTCAAAATATTGAAGCAAATTTAATTACGCACACCGACGCTGTAAAAAACTGGAAGAGCAAGTCCTAATGTTGGCTATATTACTGGAGGGAAAATCCTCCAGGCATTTTATTTGTGGAAAGCAATTTAAGAGTATTGTTTCTTATATCAAAAGAAGGTGAAAACGTTGAGAAATAAGTAAAATCATGATTCAAATGTTTCAGAAATGAAATGGATGTGCCGGTTTTATGATTTAAGCCCATTTGTACCGGATTTGGCGCCAGCAAAATTTGTGTGCTTGTATAATTATATTTTTATTTTGGAAACAAAATTTGAATTCTATGATTTAAAGGGTCCTAAATGTCTACAAGAAGCTACAGATTGATCGAATAAAAAGACAGAAAGAGTTGACTAAATACGTTATCCGAGGAGTGGTGTAGTTCATATCCGCATTTTGGTAATGATGAGGACATCCAGTTGGAAGTTAATCATCCGGCTCGGACTATTAAGTACAGGCATCACCAGCGTTTCCGGAACCCGGATTGCAGTTTTGACATACGTTAAGTGGTAGTTTGTCTTTCCTGGGCTTGCAGAACGTCACTTCGTACTCCGTTGGTTCGCATTTATCACATCCTTTTCCATTTTGGTTTCCATTTGGATTACGTGGTTCACAGCAAGTTTCGTCAGAGTTAGGCTTGCAATGCCCACAATTTTGCGCGTTAAGATTCCCATCGCTTCTTTGGCACTGTTTTTCGTGAGCGACTATGCATTTTTTGGCGCAGGAATCTTCGCCCTCCGGGTCTGCCACGACCGTGTAGAACTAAAAGGAAAGGAATTAATCAATTATAAAATAATCAACTATCTTTTGCCAATTATATTTCCCTTGTTTGCTGTGGGCGTTGCAAAAGCACCTTGAATTACATTTGACATACTTATTACGCAGTAATACGTAAAAATGTGGCCGTAAAAAGGAAACTTGCAAAAAGGGTACTTTTTATTTCCAAAAAGCACACCTGAAAAATTAAAGCGCGTAATTTTGTGAAAAAAAATCGCGCAAAGTGCCTTTCCCTAATTATAATCAAGGTATGGCATCGAATCGGTATTCGAATTCAAATCAGAATTATACTCATATTTTTCGATATTTTTATCGGATATTTATATCAATTTATAAATATGTATATATTATATATAATATTTATATCATATTTATTTAGGATATTTATATATTTAATCGAATATTTATATCAATATTTTTGTCAGAAAAATATTGTAATTGGAATTTCTAATTACAAATTACATTCGAAATTTGAATTCGTATTCAAAAGTTGACATTTGGATTCCAATACTTTATTGGTATACGAAGTTTCCATGATTACGTCGCTAATTCCCGCCTTCGAGCATGTTTTTTTGGCAAAATCAGGGTATTGTAACGACGATTTTTTCAATTTGCTCTAATATAAGTATTTCGTCCGTAACATTATCGATTTTTGCACAATCAAAGTTACGGAGTCAATTTATATATTTTTTGTACTGATTTTGCATTTATTTGGAGCTACGAATTATGCCAGATTGCATAACAAATAAATTTGCAAAAGTATTCATAAGTAGGAATATTTGAATAAAATTGTATTGGAATTATAATTTATATTTTAGATATCCGAAATTTAAATTTGTATTCATTATTAGGAAAAACGCGTTTAATTCGAAATTTGATTAATATTTTTTCGCATGTCCTCGATTAATATCAAGGAAACGTAGGAATTATTTGCTGCGCTCTGCACTCTTTGAAGGATTTACTTACCACCAGAAATAAGGCAAGGGTGGCGATGGCGACTTTCATTTTTCGGCTTTCTCCGTTTACCAACGTTTGCAGGGATATTTTCCTCGTGTTGTGCTGGAAATTTTTGTCTTGGGAGTGACTTGTTGTTTTGAATTGTGTGGCTGCTGATTGTAGCTATGACTGACTGACGACTCTGGAGACGGACTCCGTTTTTATACTACAGATCCAGGAAAATTGTGTATTTTTCGGAGTTGCTGTCTCCTCTTTGCTTTTCCTGGTGGCCTAAATTTGTTGTCAACAATTTATGAAATACTATAGAAAACATTCCAATTTAGAAATCCTCCATATGACATTTTGTTGATGCTGTGGCTGGAGTAAATCTGTTGTTCGTGTTTCGTAAAGATTTTATCCTGCTAAGCATTTTCCATGCTTTTCCTACATTACAAAATCTGTCGCTGCGAATATGTAAAATTTTTAACCGGAATATTCCGCACTTGTTTTGGCGAATGTCCGCAATATGGATTGTGAGCATATTTTTGTAAAAATGCTGAAATAATATGACTCTTTGCACCAACGCATGAGGAAAAAGGACGGGGAGAGATCTCAAATCAAATATTTTCGTAAGCTTGATGGATTTGTTCGAAAGTCAGGAAAATATTGTGTATAGGAAATATTATTCCGTTGTTGCTGTGAGAGAGTGTCTGGTTCATCCGCGTTTTCCTTGTAGGGAAATAAATAAATAAATATATTATGTAATCATGTCGCGGGCAGATTAAAATGTGAGAATAGATTATTTTGTTATCTGAATCAGACAAATGACGATTTTGGATTTCGCAGCTGACAATTATTGTTTACTTCACGGCATTTGTGCATACTTAAGGATTGTTTTAGATTAAATGCGCTCTCTTTTGAAGAGAGTCGCAAGGACTGGAGAATGTCGTTATACAGTCGATTCTCACTATAACAGTCATCTCTATGAAAGCACTCTCACTATAACAGCAGTCTGGGATCCCCCCGAGAGCTTTATCAAGTAAACGGCTCCTTCTATAAAAGCA